>JAQMYM010000006.1:1171332-1185453 GCA_030014255.1 Parauchenoglanis ngamensis
ACAAAAAAAAAAAAAATATATATATATATATATATATATATATATATATATATATAAAATATATATCTAGTTCTGGATTAGGATTATTGGCCATATATTCCCTAATCTAATCCCTTTGGCTTTCCCATCAAAAGCAAAGAGGAGTTTCTCTCAAGGTGGAGACTTTCGCAGTAATCGATCTAAATGAAGCCCAGGGCGCCAATACTTTTATGGGTTTTTTTTTTTTTTTTTTTTTTAGGTCAAGTGCAAAAGTTGTCTGATCTATCAAAAATTAATAAAAATACAGAGTTGCGCATTTTCCATGACTTAATCTCAAGCAGTGTTTTATCGGCCACGTGATGCACCTGGTACCTTCTAATGTTCTACGGACGTCTGTAGAAACGCGCCCCAGTAACCCCTCCACTCTCCATTTACAACATCTTCAGCTGCAAGTCCATGCGATGCTCTGACTCCGCACACTCCTCACACACAAAGGCAAAATGAAGATGAAACACAATGGAACTCAAGCGGCCCTCGAGGCGAGGAGCACTTCCAGCAAATTAGCGACAAATTGAGAGAGAGAAAAGGAGGAGAATGAGAATCCTGACTGAAGCGGAGGGAGAGGAGGGTGTAACAAGATAGAGAATGGTGGCGGGAAGGCGGGAGGGGGTTGTGAATCAGATTTTCTATGACAATGTGCTTAAGATCGCTGTTTCAAGGGAAGAACAGATCATCCGTCAAAACTAATGGTGCTGTCTTGCAGAGGAAGGCAACAGCCCAATGGAGGCCATTTATTAAAGGGGGAGGGGGTTTGGAAGAGATAGGTACTGTACTTACAGCTCCAAACCTCTTCACAAGCCTCTGATCCGTCAAACACACACTCCAAACCCAGTCCCACAGTACACCGGCACAAATACATTTAGCTGTGATCATTACCGCCGAATATAAACATAGTGTGGATTTCCAAGGTGGCTGAGCCTCTCTCAATTAATCTGCAGCTCGAACTCCAAGGACCAAGAGTGAGAGAGCGAGAGAGAGAGAGAGAGAGATGAAGAAATGCTGCTACACTGATACACAATAAAATAAAAGCCTCTTTCACTACAAAAGGTCACCAGGTTCAGTTACAGTCTGGTATGATTAACTCCAGGGCGGAAAACGGGCGCTTTTTATAGCCACAGATTCTTGATATGTGTAATGATACTGTAGTGTAACGGGGCGAATTACAAAACCACGTCAGCACTTTCACAACAAATAAAAGGCTGAACATCTTGTTCCAGTTGGGATGCTGATAGTGGGCAAAGGACATGAAGCCAAGAGCTGCAATGCTCCATTATTATTATTATGATTATGGCCTATTTCTTCCCAACTACACATATGGGCTTTTCTTTTTCAATCTGGCCAGTAACGTAGAAGCTTTACGGCTTGTTCAAGGGCCTTTCCTGAAGTCCTGGTACCAAAAAGAAGCCCAAACTAGTGACATCTGTTTTCTGCAGAGGACTTACTTTCTCCCAGTTTCTCTCCAATTCATGTTAACACACTAACAGGAGAATTCCCACAACCCCACCTTGTCTCCATGTGGATTGTTGTCGAGGCTGTGACTGCTTCTTTCCCATAGATAAAGTCGAGTGTCATTGTGTTGGACCGGGAAGCACCTGAAGAGAGACCACTTGGCACCGGAGACCTCTTTTACTGTAAGCGCCTGTGAGAGTACTTCGCCAAATGTGTTGCAGAAAACGGCGCGCCCCCTTTAAGAGGCTGAAAGAGGCAGCTGAGTTATCCTATCTTTCTGACCTAGTTGCTCCCTCTCTCGCTCTCTCTCTCTCTCTCATCTCTCCATTCTTCATCTTGCTGGGATCTGTGCTGTCTGACACGTGAAAACTTTAATACCATCAAAGACGCAGGAGAAATAGCCTAAAAGTCGGGGTGGGTTGGGGGGGAATATAAAAAGAAAAGCCTTCATCCCTTGCGATAGACTCAAGTCCTGGTGTGGGCTCACTAATGGCAGGAGAGCATCAGCATTCACGGCGCTTCCGCGCTCGTCTCTCAGCACATCATAGGGGTTTAACTTCCCAATCCTGCCTTTCATTCACAATCTCTCTGCACTTTCCAGGCTTTTCCCACACTCCCACTCTCCCCCAGAGATGCTTCAGGGCGAATCACATGTTACTGTGGCTTAAACTGAACCGTCACAACCTCGCTGTCCTGTGACTGCTGCATTAGCCACAATGTTCACTTGAAACATCCTCAGCTGCTGTGTTCGTCTCAAGGAATACAAGATGGATTACACCGATTATTAGAAGAATTGCTAGAAGCTATCCACGTGCAAACCCCTTATCAAACATCTACTAATGGCTCATAGCTTCCACGATAAGCATCTTGGAAAACAAATTATATTGTGCAAATTATGCAAAATAAAGGCTTGTGTGTTTCCCAAGACTACTTCAGCCTCCTCTAAGAAACTATTACCATTGCAGCCATAACTCTGCTAGCTACTAAAAAGCGCCCCTGGCTCAGGGATCTTGAAGTTTCTCAGTGTGCTTGTGATTATATGGTTTATAGTGTTTTCATGTCCTTGTCAACTATGATAACCAGACAAAAAGATAAACACTGCTGATAAAGGCTTGTTGTAAATGCCCGCTCCTCAACAGGTTTCCGTACATGGTAATGAATTTACGGCATATGCAGTCTTTCTGCTAAAATTAAGATAAAACGTTCATGACTTCTTTCAATACCATTTTACCAAGAATTGAATATAATTCTCTACTATTTACCACCACATCGCTGCTTGGGAATAATTACAACCCGTTATGAAACAAAATCTAAACACTCTGATTACTTCTCCAAGCAGGACAGTGGAAGCTCTTCTTGGCAAATGAGGTTTTACGCCTCGGCATGCCACGGCTCAATTCCTCAGCCCTAATTTGTCCATGTGGTTTGGGCTGATCTGCTCGCCTCGCTTGGTCTGACCACATCAACATGAGGCCTGAACAAGTGGGAGGCTCCTGGCAGCCACGCACCAGTCCAATAGCATGGCACATGGAGGAGTGCTCTCCAAAAACAGAATCTGCTTCCTTCGGAAGCAGAAGGTTCTACAAACAGTTCTGTTACAGAACCTGTCTCCAGAGCTAATGTTCTCCTGTTACAGAACCTGTCTCCAGAGCTAATGTTCTCCTGTTACAGAACCTGTCTCCAGAGCTAACGTTCTCCAAAAACAGAACCTGTCTCCAGAGCTAACGTTCTCCAAAAACAGAACCTGTCTCCAGAGCTAATGTTCTAGAAAAACAGAACCTGTCTCCAGAGCTAAAGTTCTAGAAAAACAGAACCTGTCTCCAGAGCTAAAGTTCTCCGAAAACAAAACCCGTCTCCAGAGCCAATGTTCTCCAAAAACAGACCCTGTTTGCAGAACTAATGCTCTCCTGAAGCAGAAACTGTCTCTAGAGCTAATGCTCTCTAGAAACAGGACCTGTATAAGGAGGTAACATTCTAAAGAAACAGAACCAGTCTATACAGCTATTGTAATCCAGAAACAGAACATGTGTCCATAGCTAACATTGTTCCAAAACAGGGCCAGACTCTCCAGAGTTAACACCTCCTAAGAACAGAGCCTGATTTAATTGGAGCCAAACAGATTCCAAAAAAAACAATACCTTCTCACAGAGGTGAATATCCAGATAATGCTTAAAATGACCAACGTATTTAAACAGAGCCTGTTCTCAGAACTTAACAGCTTCTAGAAATAAAGCAAAGACCCCAATAAACAGGACCTGTTTCCATAAACAAGGTCTTCCAGAAGCAGACACGGTTTCCTTCAATGCTCCTTCAAAATCAAAGCCGGCTTGCTGCTATCTTTAGAGCGGATTTCCAGAAATAATATCATCTGGAAACAGAGCCTACATCATTGAAAGATGAACAATCTCCAGATTAAGGACTCATGGCCTCTATGATCAAAGCCTGCTCTCAGAATGAAGAATCTCGAAAAAACAAACCTGTTTCCAAAACTAATTCTGTCCTGCTTTCCTCAAAAGTGCGTCTTACTGGAAGCTGTTTCCAGAGTAAAAGCGGCTGCACCTAACCCCAGAGTTAACAATCTCCAAAAACAGAGCCTGCATTCTTCAGAAATGCTTGTCTTCAAGCTTGCTCTCAGAGTCGCAGGGCCTTGAAAAACAGCACCTGACTCAGACCCAAACAACCTGCAGAAACAGACCCCGCTTCCAGAGTTGCCGTTGTCCAGAACCATACTGGCTTTCTTCAGTAACAAAGCCTTCAGAAACAGATCCTGTTTTCTTCGGAGACAAAAAAAAAAAAAAAGCTGTCTGGTTCCCTCAGAGCCTAAACAACTTCTGGGAAGATCTCTGTTTCCAGAGATAACAGCCTCTGGAAACAGAGCCTTAATTTCCTTGTTGATCTAAAATATAAAATTTGTAGAAGGTCAAGAGAATAATCAGGATTTCTGGCTCTCATTTGAAGAGTCCAGTCATCTTTACTTATTAATACTTCACATAAAAACTGAGCGTCATGCTGAGCTCTAAGTCTTTACAGGATATAACTTCAGAGAGATCCTTTGAGACCCAGTAGGTTGGGTTTTTCAGGAAGACATCAGTAGGTTTTGCTGCAAAAATGTGTATGTGCACAGGTTTGGGGAAAAAAACATAATTGGAGCACAACCAATCCACAAATCCCTAAGTGGTTTAACTTGTGCTTTAAATGTAGATCTAACAGTTTGACACCATCAGGAAGCAGTACGGTGACACAGCACTATGCTAAGCCCTGCAACAATAGCACCATTGTCACCATCACAATCCACTGCATTGTGTGTGACTTTTTTGTGTGTGTACACTCCACATTGACACACTCCGGTCCTCCACAAAACACTCAGAAAACGTCCAGTCCTCCTGCAGTCCTCTCCCAAAAAGCAATCTGTTCCAAGGTCCATGTGGGGAAAAAAATAAGTTAAATAAACCATCAGAAACTCAGCAGCTGAAAAAGAAATAAATAATTTTTGCCAGGAGATGTTGAGTCACTATCACGTTTTTTTTCTCTCTCTCTCTTGGTTTTTCCATTTTGTGTTCTGGCGTTCATCTTATAAGGAAGTGGAGAGTGGGAAAGTGGTTTTTTTTTTTCTGCTGGAATTGATGTGTCAGAAGTATTGATTGAGATAGAACAGCACAACATGAAAACACTTGTCAGAGTAAACAGTGCTTAAACAAGCATAAATTTCTATTTATAATATCAGTGCTGGATTGTGATTGGTCAGAAGGTGTTGATTGATCTTCCGAAACAGCAGCTCTGACAGTAGCTCAGGTTTATGTTAATGCACTCCTTCTAATAAGTTATCATTTCTATAGTAACAGCTCGTTCACATGGACCTGTACGTCAAACTTTGTTAAAACATATGTAAACGGTGACATTGGCAAATACATCTGTTTAAAATGTATGGAAGGAGTCTCCAGTGGCAGTGCTTTGTAACAGTCGGAGGTAAAGCTGTAACATGACATTTTATTCATTGCTTAAATGGGACAACTGGTATCTCTTAATATAATGACTGTATTTGCAACATTTGGAAAATATATATTATAAAACACCATCCATAAGCAGATATAGTACGTAATCCACATCAGATCACAGTTCTTTACCAAAACGACATTGCAGTCGGTTATCAACCTGACAGGTTCATTCATTCCTTCATGCAAATGATGGTCTGTTATCATTCTGGTTAACAATGCCGTGCTGATGGCGGTGGAGTGGAACTTGGCCCACGTGCCTTATCTAGCTAACGAGAGCGATGCAGCGGCGCTTTAGTCCTTCAGTCTGTCCAGCTCCCTCGCGTCCTCATCTTAACAGATCATTCTAACACCTCCATCAGCATCACCGCGCCCGTCATATCGTAGCTCACTACCTATCCGAGCCGCTTCAGTGTCTTCGCTGGACTTCTCACCAATATGACGTTGAACACTGGTCGAAATTTATGCGTGACCAAAGACAAGGTCTTGCTCTTTCGCTTTTAGGAACGAACAGTGAAACCTGGCCATTATCACTTGTTTGAGATCACTGATGACATGATATTGTAACAGCGCTTGTGATGACACTGTCCTCCATGACGGCAGAGCAATACACATCTCCTAATTTCTTCCAGGAATAATGCCTTACGCATCAACAACCAGCAACTCAGCACCAGACTCATTAAACACATCACAAATATCCCAATCTAAACATATTCAATGCTGCTCAGGGTGGAGAGGAACTTTAAAGAACATGTCAAAATGAGAGATGTTGCTGAACATGATGACAGGAGGACACGGATTAGGACGCAGCACCAGTCGGAAGTTTCGAGAAGAAGAAGAAGAAAAAAAATACCTGTGAGCTGTAACCTGTTGGCTCCGCCCACCGGCGTCTCGCGACCGGTCGAAGTTTCTCTCCCCGGCTCGGTTCTGACGCGGTGTGCTGTGATGATGTTACTCCAGGGTGTCGTGCCGCCGTTTCTCGTGCTCTGTGTGTGTGTGTGTGATGTGTGTGTAAAACCCTCCCCATGCACAAGTGACTTCCAAATGAGAAAACGTTTCAGAAACGGCGCGCGCGTCGGACCGACTCGAACGGGGAGACGGGAAGTGGGAACGGTGCTCCGAGCGAGGCAGAGGAAGCGACAGCGGCCATTTGGAGTCACGTGCCTGCGTGTGCAAGCGTGTGTATGTGTTTTGTGAAACCCGACGCGCGCGAGTGACCCCGCCCACCTCCCCTCTCCGTTTCCTCTCGCGCAGCGCCGGTCCGTCTGGCGGGGGAGTGTCCCCGTTAACCCTTGTCTCAGTTTCTGAGCTTACATAATGGCCAGATATCCAGCGCTGCTCCACTCCACTGCGGTTTTTAACCACTCACCCTCCCGGTTCTCGTGAGCATTCTCCCGGATTTCTTCTGCTTCAGGTCAAAAATCCCAGCATGCATGGAGTTCCCCAGCAGCAGCACCACTGCATCTCCTGACACAAAATACAATCCGAAACTTTATTGTCTTCTAAATTGCCCCGAAATGATGACACAGGTCACGGCACCATGAACTAGGGGCGTGGCTTATTTGATTGACAAGCTCATAAAAAATTCCTCGCAGAGCTTTTATCAGTTTAAAGAAGAAATTCCTTCAGGACACGGCATCTGTAAGATCGACTCTGGCATCACGTGATCACATAATCCTCAGAAAGCTTCAGGAGTTATTTTAAATCCTAAACGAGGCAGCTTTATACTCTCGGACATTTCTTTGCTAGAGGCCCTGCTGAAGTCACACAGGCTTTTAAGAACTCCAGAGACCCATTTTAGCATTAGCGTTAACATTAACAGTAGCATTAACCCCCTGTTGAGAAGAATTACCGAAACCATTACTGGTTTCAGTTGGTTCATGTTGTTTTTATGGCCAGTGATTTGGTGCTTTTGGGCTTTTCCCTAATGTCTCTGTCTTCTAATTAAATTGTAGATTGTGCTAATGGTTTAACAGGTGACCTGTGACTGATTCTATGGCCCTTTAATGATGTTTGTAACAGAGCAAGGAAATAAGAAGTCACTGTATACATTTTTTTGTAAATTGTTTCGTGATTCATTTATTCTCACATTATTTCATCTTCAGGATTAATTTATTTTCACATATGTACAATATGTTACACTGCGTTTCAGTGCGCTATAGTTTGGTACCTTGTGTTACAGTGAGTTATAAAGTGGTAGCATGTGTCACAGTGTGTTACAGAGTGTTTTAGTGTGTTTCAGTGGGTTACAATGTGGTACAGTATCTTTTACTGTGTTATACTATGACACAGTGTGGTACTGTGTGTTACTGTCTTTCAGTGGGTTACAGTGTGTTACTGTGGATTACAGTATATTTAAACTTATTACCCTGCATTTCAGTGGGATACAGTGTGTACAGTAGATTAGAGTGTGTTACCCTGTGTTTCAGTGTGTTACCGATGATTACAGTGTTACCCTGTGTTTCAATGGGTTACAGTAGATTACAGTGTTACCCTGTGTTTCAATGGGTTACAGTAGATTCCAAAGTGTTACTCTATGCTTTAGTGGGTTGCAGTGTTACAGTGAATTGTAGTATGTTTCAGTGTATTGCTTTGTGTCTCAGTGGGCTGCAATGCGTTACAGTAGCTTACAGTGTGCTTCAGTATTTTACCGTGTGTTTCAGTGGGTTACAATGTGATACAGTGGGTTACAGCGTGTTGCCATGTGTTACAGTTGGTTACAGTGTGTATCAGTATTTTACTGTATGTTTTAGTGGGTTACAATGTGTTGCCATGTGTTACAGAGGGTTAAAGTGTGTATCGGTGGGCTACAATGGGATACATATGTTTCAGTGGGTCACAGAGTGTTTCAGTGCATTACAACATATTACAGTGGGTTTCAGTGTTTTTCGGTGGGTTAAAATTTGTTATAGTCGGATTCAGGTGTTACAGTGGGTTACAATGTGTAACAGTGGGTTACAGTGTTACAGTGGGTTACAATGTTTTTCAGTGGGTTACAATGTGTTACAGTGGGTTACAATGTGTTACAGTGGGATTCAGGTGTTTTAGTGAATTTACAGTGGGTTATAGTGTTTTTCAGTGGGTTACAATGTGTTTCAGTGGGTTACAATCTGTTTCAGTGAGTTAAAATTTGTTATAGTGGGATTTAGGTGTTTTAGCGGGTTACAATGTGTTACAGTGGGTTACAATGTGTTTCAGCGGGTTACAGTGTGTTACAGTGGGATTCAGGTGTTTTAGTGGGTTACAATGTGTTTCAGCGGGTTACAATGTGTTACAGTGGGTTACAGTGTTTTTCAGTGGGTTACAATGTGTTACAGTGGGATTCAGGTGTTTTAGTGGGTTACAATGTGTTACAGTGGGTTACAATGTGTTTCAGCGGGTTACAATGTGTTTCAGCGGGTTACAGAGTTTTTCAGTGGGTTACAGTGGGTTACAGTGGGTTACAATGTGTTACAGTGGGATTCAGGTGTTTTAATGGGTTACAATGTGTTACAGTGGGATTCAGGTGTTTTAGTGGGTTACAATGTGTTACAGTGGGTTACAGTGTTTTTCAGTGGGTTACAAAGTGTTACAGTGGGATTCAGGTGTTTTAGTGGGTTAGAATGTGTTACAGTGGGTTACAGTGTTTTTCAGTGGGCTACAATGGGGTTCATGTGTTTCAGTGGGTCACAGAGTGTTTCAATGCATTACAACATATTTCAGTGGGCTACAGTGTTTTTCAGTGGGTTACAACGTGTTTCCGCGGGTTACAATGTGTTACAGCAGGTTTCAGTGGGTTACAATGCGTTACAGTAGGTTTCAGTGGGTTTTATTTAGTTACAGTATGGTACCATGTGTTAATGTGTTTCAGCATGTTAGTGTTTCTGCGTTTTACACTGTTTCAGTGAGTTACAGAGGGTTAGTGTGTTGCAGTGCATTTCAGTATGTTCACATGTGTTAGTGTTATTGTATGTTGCTCTGTGTTTCCTTCAGTTACAGTGTAGTACTGTTTTTCAGCTTGTTACACTGTGCCACAGTATCTTGCATTGTGTTTTCACATGTTTCAGGAGTGTTTCAGGAGTGTTTCAGGAGTGTTTCAGGAGTGTTTCAGTGTGTTTTGGCCAAGCTCATGTTTTACTCATTACTGCCTCGCGCCTTGGCCTATTTCAGGAGTAACTTTACACGGTATGATCACGCTGACACTCACAAGCTTCTCCTATTGCTGTAATATCCCATATATCACAGCCAGAGATGGAGATTAGTAAACACACACACACACACAGACACACACACAGACAGACACACACACAGACAGACACACACAGCCCTGCCGAGCAGTGACCCACCCAACACAAACATTTTCGGTATCTTAGCTAACACGCCGGTGCTGAGTGGACAAGTAAAGGATCAGAGTTGCGAGTGCATGCTGTCTGCCTGCCATCCTCCTTCAGGGATCATACATTTACTCGAATGGACTTTCAGAAAAATATTAAAAAGCATCAGAAGATCATTGATCGTAACCTCTAAGTTACAAAGAATCGTCATCCAGTTTGGAGTCAAATAACCTCTGATATGGTGAACTCGAGCTTGGGAAAAAGCTTTTACGGCTCCATTTCTATTAATATTGTGGTTCTTTATTGCTAATAACAGACCTGAAGCTGTGTGACATGAATGACCTAGAAAAGCTCTAGAAAGGATCTCCAGAGCCACAGAGAGCCGAGAGTTGCTTGTGGTTGGCGTTAAAACAGCATGAAGTCCCAGAAGAGCCATCCCACACACTTGAAACCAATCCTAGACACCACATCCCTCCCTCCTTAATACCCACAATGCCATGTGCCCCACCTCCCTGCTCGAAAAACGTGTATTTATTTAAATTTCTCTTCTGCCAAGTCCTCGTGGTACATTATCTAATTTGACTGCAGCCTGCCAGCACCACGGCAGCACGTAGTGTTGGAGCAACACGTAACAGCATGGTGTGTGTGCGCGCGTGTATGTAGGGCATGGAAAACACACATGCTAAATGCATGTTTTGTTTCCAATTTTGCAGCAAGCCCAGATTTCAGACTTGGAGATCTTTATCAGTGTGGATAAAGGTTATGGAGGCTTACGACCTAGAAAAAAAAGATAACATCACTCTTGACACACACACACACAGAGACACACCACACCATCTTCTATCATTCAAAGCCAACCTGTATGACAAAGAAACTTTAATATGCCTTAATATTTCTCCACAGACTCCTTTCTCATACTTCAAGTAAATGAAAAAGAATCAAGAAATAAAAAAATAAGCGGACTGATTTTTCAAACTCTTGACAGCCGAGCCCTTTCGCGGGATATCGGCCATCCGAAAACATGTGGTAAGCCTTGTGGAATGTCTCGAATGACTCCCAGATGTGGGCTGCGGGACGGATTTAACCCTTTCCTCTCCTATCCATCACAGAATCTGCTGTGGAAAGAAAAAAAAAAGGCCTGCATCACTAACGCAGTCTAGCGCAGTGCATGTCACTCCATTTAGCTTTTTCTCCATCTGTGGATCACTCACTTTACAAATTTACTCTCGTGCAAACAATTTATTCTCCAGTCCATATGCACCAGATCAGCTTGTTTTGCCCCATTTTTCCAGCGTTTCAACATTGTGCATTTATAACAACTCCATCGACTGTGCCTTTTGGAGAACGAGAGCATTTCTCCAGTAGTATTTTTGGTTCTTTAACTGAAAGGTCACATATATTTCTCGTGTTTTCCACATCATTAAACAAATAATAGTAATCCATATGTAAAAATGACGTGAAAGTAAACAAATCACATTTTTTGCCAATAATGATTAAGATTTCCTTCACAACACTTGGTCTATGGTGAGGAGGATGCGACTTGTCTGAGCTTCTCTGTGGAGACAGAGGATGAATAAAAGTGGATTGCTTGAGAGACAGCATTTAGAAACTCTACCATGAGAAAAAACAGTATGACAGTGTCCTTGTTTTGGATTAACGCACCTCTCAAACATCTCCGCTTTTCTCTAAACATTGGTTTTATTGTGTTCCCAACCTCGTGCTGTGTTTGCTGTGCGTGCGACCTTCAGTCTACAGAAAACTCCACCACCTTCAAACCTTCAGCCTGAGCATGACTGAAAACACGGCAATAACATCTGACATGTTTCAGATCCATTCACAAGTGGATTGTTGTCCTATAACAGCACATCCTGAAGTGTCTGCATCTAGAGCTCTCGGAAAACTGGCCAAGCAGTGTTCAAAGGTCTTAAATCCAGACATTTTAAATCTCGATTTTACCCAAAGTTTTATCTGACTTGTTTGATTTTTATTTTCATATATTTTACTTTCTTTTGTAAGCAAAATATGTTCATTTCATATTGTTGTATTTACTGTTTAATCCAATTTGAACCAATTTTACTTCAAGAAGTTGCTAGGTTGTTTCCGTTAAGGCCTACAAGTTCTTTCCAGCACCAATGTTGCATCAGAAAGGTGGAAAGTTGGACTTTTTATAAAGACGCTCTATTTGATACTGAAGATTAAGAAGACAAACTGAAGAATCGTCTAAGGCCCTACACAGAATTTCTTTTTCCAAGACACTTTCGTTTAACACACAGATAAAGAGTGATTTTGATACAGCTCTAAGCCGAACGCGTGATTGTTCGCCAAATGTTCAGCATCATGACATCAGTGACAAACAAAATGTTATGCCGAATTGCTGTTATGAAGAAATGGACATGGTTGATGTCAGTTTAAACTACGGCCTTTCTGAAATCAGTGAAAATGACACACGATGTGAAGCTTTGATACAGGTTATAGCAATCTCAAAGTTTTTCCATTTCGAATATCGGTATCAGAGCTGTGGATGTAACAGCCAATAGCCGATACTCGTCTGATTCGCTTAGTAACAGAGCAATTATCTGGCTCTGTCCAAAGCATTCGAAAAATGCTGAAAATGACAGCAAAACCAGAAACGTCAGAGCGATCTCGGAAACACAGCAGCAAACTCAGAAACATGACAAAAATTTCAGGAGGGAGACAACAATTTAAGGAAAAATATAGCAAATTCAGAAACAGCAAACTCAGAAAAATTGTGGCAAATTTGGAAATATTACAACACATCCCGAAACACGACAGCACATTCAGAAACCCAAGAAAAATTTAGAAACCAGGCAGAAAATTTGGTAACACAAAACCAAAACCAAAAGCATGCAGCAAAGAAAGAGCCGCGTCGAGAAATTGGCAAATGCAACAACGAATTCGCATTACATCAAAATGATGGCAAATTCTGAAATCAGCACTGAGCAGGTCATGTTCAACAAGAACCAACGCCTTCCGTATCGGCCTCGTGTCGATGCTTTCTGAATTTGCTGTTATGTTATGTTTTTGCATCACTTCCAGTTTGCTCATTTTCGCTAATTCCCACAACAGATAACCAAGCAAGCAGGCAGGCCTAGTACTTCCTCTGTGAAACATATCTTTTTGAAGTGCTGCATCACACTCGGAGCAAAACGCTAACTGCCCTCTAACACATACGTACATGATCTTACAAACTCCCGGGATTGGTGCGTGTAACTCTGCTTGACAGGTAAGTGAGAGAAATGGTCCTTCCCACCCAGAGAACAACAAGCTGAATATACTTCCAATATTGCCTCAACTCAATTAAACCTTCACATTGTGACAGGACTTTGTGTGACAGGTGTGAGGTAACGCTAACACTTGAACACTCAGTGTTGTCATGACGATTGGCCTATGTGGCTCTACATGACGAGGATGAGTGTTCTGTGATGGTCCAGATGTCTTCCAGAGACTCCGGATATAAAAAGCGTCCCGTTCCCACACAACACATGTTGGAGCGGTGTTTGGTGCGACAGAAAAATGAGACATGAAGCTGTTTTGACTTTGATCAGTTGTAATCCTAACTTGTGAATTATCGTGTCCTCAGTGGGAAAATGGCACGAGGAAGAAAGAGAGAGAGAGAGATGGGTAAACAAATATGGTCACCAGTCCCAGGGAGGAGATGATGATCCGACTGATATCCTGAGAGGAATGAACTCAAGTGACCCCAGTCTCTCTCTCTCTCTCTCTCTCTCTCTCTCTCTCTCTCGGCTCAGAGTAACATGGAGCAGTTGTCCAACATGCTAGTCAGCCATCCGGCTTTCTGGATTTGAGCCTGGTATTGTGAGTGGAAACACACACACACACACACACACACACACACACACACACACACTCAAAGGAGTTGCAGGAAGGACGTCATAAAGCGGTGATGGAGGAGATGATGACGACGAAGGAAAGGGAATAAGGGTGGATCTGACTCTAGTGTATGCATGGCCTTGGGTATCTGAGAAAAAAAAAGTCGACGACTTGGACTTTCACAACCCCCTCCCTACACTCACACACACACACAAAACACACACACACCGCCCATAAAGAAGGACTTCAGTGCTCTTTTAAATGCCGAGTGAAAACAGCCGGTGGTCCAAAACACTTAAGCCTCATGGAGTGTGCTGAAGAGAGCAATGCTCTGTAACAGGCCTGAAAAAGACCCTCAACCGTACACACACACACACACACACACACACACACACACACACACACACACACACACACACAGCACAATAGCGAGAATGAGAAAACACACTCACCCAGAAAAAACAGACCGTGTGTGT
>JAQMYM010000006.1:1195370-1208276 GCA_030014255.1 Parauchenoglanis ngamensis
GGCAGAAAATCCCACAGCCAAGACAGGAGCATCCATCATGAACAGGTGTGTGTGTGTGTGTGTGTGTGTGTGTGTGAGAGAGAGAGAGTGTGTTGAGTATGCAGCTCAGATGTACATTTCAGAAATAAAAAGTTCAGATGTTCTTCTGCCTGAGTGATAACTCAAACTGGCTGCTGGAAGCCAACTGATACACACACATATAATCAATCAATCATCTCTCTCTCTCTCTCACACACACACACACACACACACACGCACACACACACGCACACACACACACAGACCTTTGGTTCAAGGGGAGCACTAGCTCCAACATATTGAGCGTAACCTTGCAGCTGTGGCGGAATCAGTCTACATAGACGATATACTGTGGTCCATACTGTATAGATGCTCACAAATGTGCTGCTCTCAGAACATACACTTCGTAAGAGTGCGGTGTATTTAGGACGTACACTCTGTAAGAGTGCGGCGTAGTTAGGACGTACACTCTGCATGTGAATTTTAGGATGTACACTGTAGAAAGTGTGCACTTTTAAGTCAGATGAATCCCACTAGGCCTTTCAAGTGTGCACTTTATATGAGCTGCATCACACACAAGGGCTTTAAGCTTCACATGCCCCATGGCTCAATGCTAGCATTAATTCAGAAGTGTCGTATTCTGCTATGTGTGCACTGTAAGGTAAAACACATCCTACTGGATTCTCATGATGAGAGCGTGCACTCGCTTAACATCAGGCAGTGTACTCGAGGGTGCACACATCCCTCTGCAAAACATCACTTTTTCAACTTTGCAAGTGTGAAAGAGGAACTGGTGAAGATCAAAACCACGTCAAGTGCTTTAGCTTTGAACACAGACACAGCGAGAGAAAAAGAGAGAGAGAGAGAGAGAGAGAGAGAGAGCACTGTTGGTGTTCTCCTCAGTGTGGACAAGATGTTTGACACTGATATCCTGCTAGCTGTGGACTTGGAGAGAGGAGGAGAGAAAAGGAACTGGAGACGGATGAGTGCATGGCATCGGAATGAGACCGCATGCTCCCAGCGTTCATCTGTGGGTGGGAAGAGCAAGAGAGACGGAGGGAAAAAAACTGACAACCAGAGAAACAGACAGATATAGAGGGGCGAAGAAAGAGACGAAGACAGACAGAATGAGAGCCTGATAGAGGACCAGAAAGAGATCCTGATAACTATAGAGACCAAGAGACAGAAAGACTGAAATAGAGAGACTGAAAAACAGACAGAAAGAGACAGGGACTAATAGATAGAGAGATAGACAGAAAGTGAGACACATACAGACAGACAGAAAGCGATTAATAGAGAGAAGGAGAGATACAGAGAAAGACAGAAAGACACAGTGAATGATAGAGAGACAGAGAAAGAGACAAAGTAATAGAGAGACTGAGAGAAAGAGAGTCAGAGACAAACTAGACAGAGAGAATAAGAAAGAGAGAGACTAATGAATAGAGAGGCAGAGAAAGAGAAAAAGACAGAAAGGAGACAGACTAATAGAGAGACAGAGAGACAGATAGACTTAGAAGGAGAGAGAGATGGAGAGTGGAAACAAGAGAGAGTGATAAACCCAGAGAACGAGTGAAACCCAAACCACCGGCCTTTATGGTTCAGGAACAATGTCCCGCATTCTTTTCTCTGACCACAAGACTGATGAAACTCGGCCCACTCCACCTCCTTCGCTCTCTCTCTCTCTCTCTCTCACACACACACACACACACACACACACACACACACACACACACTTCCCTCCTAGGGTAACTAGTATTACACATGAAAGGGTGTGTAGAGCGATGTGTGTATGTGTGATGCCAGGGGAAGCATGGATTCCAATCAGGTGAGGCTGGGTGTGGGAGGTGGAGGATGGGGACACACACTGTGTGTGTGTGTGTGTGTGTTGATTTATTCGTCTCTGTCAGGAAACTTTGACCCCAAAGTAGTAAATCTGTCAGAGGAGTCTAGCCAACGCAACAGGAAGCGGGGCGAAGGGGGGGGGTAATGCACAGACATTGTAAAAGAGAGAGACGTTTACAATCCCCCCAATCCTATACACACACACACACACATACACACACACACACACACACACACACACACACACACACACTAAACACGTATGTTTGTGTGTGACTGAATTCTGGGTTCAAAACGCATTTTTATGAAGGGAAGGAGTCTCACATTATTTCACAAACATTAAATGTAACTATAAATGGATAAAAAGTACATCATTCTTTACTAAATAGAAAGATAATTGTGGGTAAATTGGAGTAGATTAAAAGGAATAAAACACTCCGCTTCATTGCACCACCCCATTGTTGATTATTTTACTATAACAGCATTACACACTGTTATTTCTTAGTAAATTGTTTAAAAAAAAGAAGAAGGTCTGCATGCCCTCATGTAGAGGTTTTGGAACGAGTGCAGTAGTCAGATGAGCAAGGCTCTTGTCTGCACTTGCTTGCTGTCCTGCTGTTTCCTTTCTGTTCTAAATATGTTCTTGTCGACTTCCCTTCATGACTCAGAAGTGTGTATCTTCTACATCGAGACCAAGGGGGAAAAAAGAATCACAGGTTGTAGCAAGCTGAACAGTAGAACATAGCGTCTGGTACACGTTACTGAAAGAGAGAAAAATGAGAGATGTGCAGCAGTTAGCTCTCAGTGGGTGGTCAGTGGAGGATACAGGACAGTAATGGATGTACTACATTGCAAGGTTTCCATGCTAGTATTTAATTTACTCGGAGGTGAAGGTGTTCTCTTCTTGTGCATTAAAGCTAGAACACCACATTCCCCATATTTAGCAGAATTAAAAGAATTGTATTTAAAGTCCAAGGGTTGGAGCTGGACCTATTCCAAGTCCTTCTATAACTCTAACCCCTAACCTGGAACGTCAGAAGATCACAAGTGTGGAACCCGACAATGCCACAGCCATTTGTGACCACAGTTGGACTTGCTCTCTGGGTGGGAGGGGCATACTCTCTCTCCACTGCCAATCACAACAATGCTAGGCAATGGTGGACGTCTCTGAGTACGTGGAAGAGGGCAGACAGCACTCTCTTCCAAATGTGGCCTTCTGGTTCTGCAGCAAGTGGTACTTGCTATTTAGTCTTATATAATTTCATTCTAAAAATTTCTTCCACTTCCATATTTTTTGGAATATTGAGATATTTAGAACATCCGTCTTCTCAAACTTTACTTGAAATTTCCTACTTGGAAAACTGGAGAAGCAACTTGCACTGGGAATACACCCTGGATGGGATGCCAGTCCATTGCAGAGCACCATACACACACTTTCACACACTCTTTCATGTCTACAGAGAATTTACCATAGCATGTTCACCTTCTTGCATGTTGTTGGGAGCTAGGAGGAAACCGGAGTTGTTTATGTTTAAATTGTTATATCAGGCATAAAGTGTTTAACATCACTATATAAAAAAACTAGCTATTTTAGTAGACCTCTCTGGAAGTTTCTGTTCCTTTCCTGGGAAATTTGAATATGTTTTCGATGCAAATTATAAGCCTAGCAAGGTTAAAACTAAGAAAAAACTGTAAACTCATTAAACACACAAGAAGAAAAAAAAACACATAAAGTGACAACAAAATTCATACTACATTTTTTTCAGCTTCTAAGCTCCATACTGCCTGGCTTTTGTTGATTACTCAAAAAACAAAACAAACAAACAAATAAACAAACAATACCCCGGGATCATCTATAACATTCATCTATCTACTGTATCATCTACTCGTGTCCTTATATGTTATTGAAATACAGCGAGGGAGCTACATGAGGTATCAGTAGCAGTTCGTGTGGTTGAGGGGAAGTATGAGAAGGGAGTGCAGCTCTACAAAGAGGAAGTGGTCAACCACCACACATCTCTAAACTCAGAAACTACAATATTGTAGTAGAACCAGAAACCAAAACCTTCAGTTGCTGCTAAAAATCTGCAGATCTGCAAATCTGACCTTTGGCCCAAAAGCAAGAAAAGAACCAATGAGAATGAGAGCGCAGAATGGAAAGAAACGATCTGTTCCTAGACAGCTTGCTCCATAGATGAATGTAAGTTGGGAAGGGGAAAACGTAGTACAAGACGTTTTGGGAAAATTTGACATTTCAGCGCAGCTCACTCTCTCTCGCTGACGACAGAAGCCTGGCCCAGTTTCCTTCCTCGTTCTCCATTAAATGCTCACTTTTAGTGCAGAAACAACAAGAGCCAGCAGGAAATGAGCACTTGTGATAGAATATCACAAGCCCAGAAAGAGGGTGAAATGTCCAAACTGTCTCACTCTGTTTCCAAAATCTTCCCAAACAATTCTCCTCTTTGGTTGATCTCTTTAGATGACAGACTGTGGATTTAACCAATTTCTTGGCTTTTTCCCAAGTCCGATCTGATCCAGACATCTCCTGCTACGTTTGATGCATGATTTGGGCAACATCCCAATCACCTGCTAATCAGAAACCCATATCCTTCAGCAGCTTGTGATGCCAGCATGTGAATGTGTACATGAGTGGGTGTATAAAAGCTTCCCTCAGGATGATGCAGAGTAACACCTTGGTCTTCTTTCTCCTCCTCTCTTCCTTGCATGTCACATCAGATTTGGCAGCACTCTGGAAAAAAGGGCAACAGATGATGAAGAGCTCCTGCCTGACAGGCAGGTTCCACTGTAAAGGTTATCCAGGGAGGGGGGCTTCAGGCTCTGCTGTCAAGCTGTGCTCTCCTGCCTCCCCCTGAAGAACCAGCCGTCACTCCGCGTCTCGTCACAGATTCACCTGTTCATGCACTAAGAAACTTGGCCTTGAATGGCTTCAACACAAAAATGTACATGCAGACAGGATGATTCGTCTTCGGTCAGGGTATTTGGGTGGACAATTCACTTGAAGTTAGGGTTTTTAGGGGATGAGTCTCCTGAGGTCAGGATACACTATATGTTGAAAAGTATGTGGACACCTGACCATAACTCCCACATGAGGGTCTTACCCAAACCGTTGCAAATAAATTGTCTAGAATGTCTTTGCATGTCCTTTAACTGGAGCTATGAGACCTAGCCCAAAACCATTTCCACACATGACAACACACAAAGTGAGGTCCACAAAGACATGGTTCACCAACACTGGTGTGGAAGAAAATGCGGCCTGCACAAAACCCTGACCTCAACCTCAGTGAACACCTCTGTGGTTAACCGGACCCAACTTCATACCAGGCCTTCTTGTCAGACATCCATGTCCAAACTTGTGCTCTTGTGACTGAATGGTCAATTATCCACATACTTTTGGCCATACAATGCATAATAATAATACAAAGTACCATTCTCGAGTTGGGGTATATTAGAGATTGTTTCTTTTGGAACCTGGGTATTGCAGCGGACCTTTGGTGGGGGTATTTTACAGCACAATTTTTCTGAGGTTGGGATATATTAGAGGACAATTCTGTTCAGGTAAGGGCATTTTAGAGGATGGCTTCTACACTTGGAGTACTTTATAAGATGATTCTCCTGCAGTTGGGGTGTTGTAGAGAACGATTCTACTGAGGTCAGGGTATTTTAGAGGTACATCCTTTCTACACTCTGGGAATTTTAAAGGATGATTCTCCTGTAGTCCAGGTATTTCAAAAAGACTATTTCCCCGTGCTTGTAGTATTGCAGAAGACAATTCTCCAGTTGGTGGGGTTCCTTAGACACCGATTCTCCTGTGCTAGGGGTATTTTAGATGATTATTCTCCAGAGGTTGGGATATTTTAGACGATGTTCTCCTGAGACTGGTGCATACGTGGTGGTTCTTATTTGGCTGATGGTTCTCCTTTGACTGGGGAGGTATAAGTGATTGATCTGAAGAGTGGGGTATTTCAGATCTTCTAAACCAGGGATATTTTTGGGCCATGGGTAGTCAGTTTTTTGTGGCTGGGTTATGGATCCACATAGATGCTTGTCTCATGATATTACATTCTTCCATTACCCTCCTGATGGCAAACTTTTCTATTCCTGCATTGTTCCTTCTCTTGGCACAGAATAAAGGTTGACTGTACGCCATCTGGTCTGAAGCTCAGTATCTGTAGTGCAACAAGCCCAAATCCCACAACCTGTCTATCCTGGAGCAAAGTCATTCTGGAAGTAATCGTCCTCTAGCTCTCACATGCTAACAGCCAAACATATGAGTGGCTGTTCTTTATCCAAGTAAAACTGAAAACTGGGTTCATTCATTACTAGTCTGGTGTATGTGCACACATACACACTAATGGTATACTGGCATTTCAGTCTGTCAGATCACATTAGAAGATGTATTACAGTGCAAAGGACAAGAGTCTGCATACACAAGCAAACAGATGAGCACATGCACTGAGGTAACGATGCGCAAACCAGCAGGGTTCATGTCTGAAAATGGTTCTTTGAATTTTCCACTATGCCTTGCAGGCAGGATGCAAGAAAGTGAGAATCTAGAGAAAGCCTGCATGAAGACCCAAGAGAAAACAAACCAGGAAAACCACTGAGGGGGAAAAAGAGGAAAAAGAGTGAGACTGAAGGCACTCCTTCTCTCTTCCATGAAGGGAATCACTTGATGATAGGATGACCTAAATTCTCCACCAGATATTGCAACAAGCCTGCACAGCTTTAAGAGACCACGAAGGGGGAAAAAGAGCAAAAGAGAGAAAAACTTGAGCTGATCATTTTTTTTTCTCATTGGGCAGAAGAACAGTTACATTAAACGCATCTATAATTCCCTTCCATGCAGATCAAAGGAGAAACAAGGCCTCAGTGTGCAAATGCACTGCTGTTACCCCGAGGGAGACAAGTGTGCACGCACATCAGTATTTGTGTGTGCACGCAAGTCCCAGTCCCACTTTTTTTTTTCCTTTCCATCCATCTTAACAGTGAATTAGCCCACGTTAAATATAGCCATCATAGCAACCTAAATTTGGCTTTGAAATAAAAGTCTAGGAGAGCCAAGACCACTTTTGTTACATGATTGTGTTGAACTCTGGATTCTGATTGGTCAGAATGTGTTCATTTTCTATAACATCAGCTTTGGCAGGAGTACAACTGCAAACCAGGTTTATATTTTACCAGTACCGCAAAACACGAACACCTGGAGGACAACAAATGAGAGCTGTCCAGCTTCTTTTTTCCTCAAAAGGACATTTATCTTCACGACGTTTGGTACATTGGTACAGTAGACATGCTTTTGGGCTCGGAGGTTTTACAAAGGAGCGATGGTGTTTTCAGGAGTAAGCTCCAATCACATTAAATGCTTGGTAGTACTGTATTGGGCATTTCAGTCAAAGCCGAAACAATTCAGCCACCTTGTGGATATATTAGAATATTACAGCTCAACTACGTGAAACTGTGTGTGAAACGGTAAAACCTTTCATTTTTTAAAACCAACATTTTAACCGATTTAAAATAACCATCAGCATAGAACACAAATACAATATTAGAGAGTAGGCAAGAAAGTAGCAAACGTACTGGGGAATGTACACCCAGCCTTTCACCTGTTGATTTCCCAAACCATACTTAGTACCACTTACTGCATCTTCCTCAATTATTGCTCATGTAACATTACAGAGTTTTGCGGAGACATGATACATTATTTACTCATTGTTCATTTCAGAAGAAACACCTATACACCTGCTCATTTATGTAATTATGCAATCAGCAAATCATGTGCCCTGGAACACATAACAGGTGCTAGAGTTTACACTGCATGGTGTGGAAAAATAAATCCTGCAAGCGGAAGCACGTTGTTGATGACAGAGGTCAGAGGAGAAATGGCCAGACTAATTCAAGGTGACAGGAAGACTATGGGGACTCAAATAACCACTCCGTACAACCATGGTGAGCAGAAAAGCACCTCAGAAGCTACATGTAATACTAATGCTAACGGACAAAAAGACCACTGCAGACCACTACTTTGGGTTTCTCTGTTAGGCAAGAACAGGAATCTGAGGATGCAGTGAACAAAAGGTCACTGACGATAGACATTTGTAGATAAAGACCAGGAGAGCTTGTGATGAAGGTTGAAACTAATTTAAATACCTAAAAATAGACTAGATCCCATTTTTTAAAAAATAACTTATAGATGGATTTGCCTATATTCGAGATATTTTCATTTGCTAAAATGTTTACTCTCGACTATCTTAAAATCTCAGAATGTGGCATACTTGCCCCTTTTAGTAGATACATCTACTACCCTACACCCACACCATTTCCTGCCATTACCCAGCCAGTTGGAGGCTCTCATTAAGCTGTATAAACACAAGCTTTGTTTAAAACGCTTTGAAAATGCTGATAAGGATATGACCGTTAATTCCATGCCACTTCATTTTGGACCTGCTCCAAACATCACAGCCGTCTTCCTCTTCACAAGTTATTTAACTGCAGTTCGGTTCAGAAAACAACCGTGACCAGGCTGTTATATCCAGTCTTACTACTGGAAGATCCATTGAAGTATCCAAGACCTATGACCATGCTCTTCTGTTGAAATCTCTTTAAGGACATGGCACTTTTTCCCCGCTACACGAAGTGGTGCTCAGTTTGGTGGAAATTTGGAGTCTGAAGTATGTTTTCTGGAATATGAACCCACAAAAGTAACTACTTGCCACTGGAAGGCTTACCAGGACTGCATGGATCCTCTCTTCAGCTGCGTCACTTCATTTCTTTCGACATTTGATTCCTGGTAGTTTGCTGGATCTTGACCAGAACAGGCTGGTAAACTACACCACAGACTCAAATTTTTCTTAAGCCCTGAAAAACCTTGTCCTTGTTTCCACCCTCAAAAATGGCTGACTGGGGTTTTCTCAGTGAACTGTTTGGGTCCCTGCAGGCGCACTCACCCATGCTGGGTCGTCTCTGGCTGCTCCTCATGCTGGTCTTCAGGATGCTGATCCTCGGTACAGTGGCCAGCGACATGTTTCATGATGAGCAAGAGGAGTTTTCCTGCAACACACTGCAACCGGGATGCAAGCAAGTTTGCTATGACCACGCCTTCCCCATCTCCCAGTATCGCTTCTGGGTCTTCCACATTGTGCTTATATCCACCCCTGCTCTAGTGTTCCTGATGTATGCCATGCACCACCACAAGAAGCACCAGGTCCTCTCACAAGGCTCCAGAAACAGCATTCTGGAAGCAAAGCGGGACCTCCACCTCAAGCGTCTCTACCTAATCAACGTGACCTTCCGGATGCTGTCTGAGGTGGGGTTCTTGATTGGACAGTGGAAGCTGTATGGCTTTCGTGTCGAGGCTCAGTTTCCCTGCAGTCGCTTCCCTTGTCCCTACACTGTGGACTGTTTCACTTCCAGACCTATGGAGAAGACAGTCTTCTTGCTCTTCTACTTTGCCATCGGAATTCTTTCAGCTGTCTCCAGCCTGGCTGAATTCATTCACATCATCTTCAAGTGGTTCATGAAGAGCAGTGATGGGTTCAAATCCTTGGTAAAGGAAGACACTGAAATTCAGGAGGTTGGAAAGAGGTATTTGACCCAGCATGAGAAGAACCAAGGAAGTACAATGAAGCCAGATAGAACCAGAGAGGTGCTGCATTTCCCTGGAAGGACTGGTAGGAGCAGTAGGCCAAGAACCAACAATGGTTCAAGGAAATCCATTATCAGATGCAAGAGCCTTGGAGAAAACCACCATCAGAAAAGTGCCGAACTGATAGTGTGAGGACCAGAATTTTCAAATGTTTAAAGTGGCGTAATGAATTTTTTATCTGCTGCATTTACACATTTGTATATATGCATAAGAAATTAAAGTAACATGCAATGGAAAACAAATTTGGTCTGAATGCAGCCTGAAAGTTGTGTATCGTGTTTACAACACTTCAGTATATGAACTAGAATTCTGGATTGTGATTGGTTCAGGGGTTGATTAATTTCTTTATAGCAACCACTCTGACCGTAGCTCAGCTGTAACCTACAGATTTATGTTAATGCACATGTTCGATTGTATGCTCCACATAAACAGGCTAAAGAATGTGTAATTTCTGATGTGGTGAAATTTTCTGTAAGATGTTTAATTAAATATTTATGGAAGGAGACTTCATTGTCAATGCTTTGTAACGGTCATAGGGAAAGCTGTAACTGACACAAGGTCAAGATAGAGGATGCCATTTACTTTTCATTAAAATGTTCCACATTAAATAAAACTGTAAATAGATTAAAAGAATTAAATTAAAAACAATAAAAACAAATTGTAATAAAATTGCTGTGGTATAAAAGGGATACACACTAAAGGACATCATGTTATAGGAAAATAACCACCTCAGGAACAGCCACTCTCAGACATTTTATTTAACCAACCGGGAACTGGTGTGTGACATTAGCATTCTTAATTCGCTGTGGTCACGATCTTTCCATTAATATTTTCATTTAATATCTCAAATTAATATTGAACAATCATGGTGTAACGAGAGCTCTACATTTGTGCATGATTATTACGAGAAAACAGAAGCAACACCTGTAAATAAAATTCCATACCTACCCAGGAATTCTGTTACCCAAAATAAGCTACTGATGAACGGTATTAAACTGTTTCAAGCCACCAGAGGTCAAGAACCGGAAGCAAAAGTTCACAGGCAAAGTTTATTATTGAAAAATTTTGTAGAAAAAGATAATAGAAAATATTTACAAGACGGACACAAATAGTTTCTCAAATGCTTCAAAATATTTCACATCAATTTTATACTTTTTTCGGCTCTAAAAGAAAATAAAACCAAGTTCAAGTTTTAAAACATTTGTGCACATGTTCTCTTCATTCTAGCACCATGAGGCAAAGGTAAACAGGCTAAAAGTCATCGTCTGAGCCCGAGTCCAGCACGTAGGTCACCGGTTTTGTGTTGCGTGCCGTCTTGCTCCTCGGTGCCACGGCAGAGGATGGCATGTCCAAAGTAAAGCTGTCATCGTTCCACTTACTTTTCTAAACACAGCAAAACAGATTTCAACATCAAAACAAAATCTTGGAAGTGAATTTAAGGAGGAGAAAAAGAAAAAATTATAATAATTAGGATATTACATTAATACAGGAGATGAAAAAGCTACTTCATTTAATGTCCACAAAAGTTTTGATTCTTTTTAATGATGTTGCGTTGTATGATCTCACTAAACTGCACTGTGACAATTTATTATAATATAGAGCTAGGCAATATGGTACATCAAGAACTCATTTCTGCTTGAACCTGTGTGTATTATTTAATGCTCAGAACTAAAATGCTCCATGGCTCTAATAACCAGAACTTTTAGAATTAAGCTGAAAAAGCTGAACAGCTATTACATATATTAGACACTAATGATCCTAATAATAACAAGGCCAGTGGAGCTTAGTGTGAGACATACCTTTTCAACAGCTGTGGCTTTGCCTTTGAGGCGGGCCATGAGGTTTCCTCCTTCTGAGTCGCTGTCTGAATCATCACTGCTCAGTGCCGCTTTTCTCTTACGCACTTGTGCTTTTTTGGGAGCAGGGGCGGAGTTGTCGGATTCGCTGGACGTTGCCAGTTTCTTGGCCGTGCTCTTTTTGGTGGCCGTGGGTTTGGACAATGCGTCGAGGATTGATGGCTGCTTGACATCTATACAAACAACGAGCATGTTACTTGTATGAAAAGTTAAAAAAAACAAAAACAAACAAAACTGTAATCTTTGAAACAGTGAAGTTTTCAGTAAGATGTTTATGAAACATTTATGGAAGGAGTCTCCAGTGTCGGTGCTTTCTAACATCTTCAGGACAGAGTCGTCTACAGTACACCTTTAATGTACCTGTCACTGTTCCTTTCTTTTTGGAGGCTGCAGCCGTCTTCTTCACCACAGGTTTCTTTGCGGCGCTGTCAGCTGCTTTCTTTACCACTTTCTCTTTGGGCTTGGACGGAGGTTTAGAAGCAGCGCTTTCAGCTGCATGTATATGAATTAGATGTTAGTGATCGAAACAACAATCACTGTGACAAATATGTAATATTAAACACTTCAGAATACTTACAGGTGAGCATGCTCTTTACTGCCTCTTTGTCTTCCTTTGTTTTTTTCACAGTCTTTTTCCTGTAAGAGCATTTAAGGGTATTATGACAGGGAACGGTTACAACCATGGACAAGTGGGTAAAGCAGTGAAGAGACAGGGTTTAAGATGACTGGACTTGGACACCCCTCCCCTTTCAATATTACCATTACAAGTCCATGCACTTCCACATAAAATGAACAATCAGGATGAAGACTCACGGTGGAGGCGGGGCAGGCGAGTCCATCTCACTCTCAGACATTGCACTGGGTTCTGGGACGAACATGTCATCATCGCCATCATCTTCAACAATTGCTGGAGCTTTCTGTTTGCCCAAACTCTCCCAGTTCCCTGATTCTTCATCAGTGTCAGACAGGCAGTATTTAACACCGACTGAAAAACACAAATTCACATCTATTTAATAAGCTAGAAATAACATCAAACACACTGGAGTAACCATGCTCTACTGCAGAAAGACACCGCTTCAATGGGTAGTGTGATACAGCAGAGTTTAAAAACATTGATTATTTTTCTTATAGCAGCATGTCTGTGAAACACGTTCCTGTTTTCACTTACGTTATGGCAGCTACTATTAAAACTCATTCACTCATCATGTATGGAAAGTTAAAAAAAAAAAAAAAAAAAAAAAAAAAAAAGGTAGTTTGTCATGTCACTGAGAAACCTCAAAGTGTAAACTCCTTGGTCCTCTTGAAGATGTTGCAAGATGTACAGCTGGACACTCCGCCCATAAATGTCGGATGGGTCGTTACAGAAAATCATATCACATTCACATCAATAATTAGATACATGTTTAATCTTGTGTTACATCTCTGCCATGATTGAGTTATTGTTTGTTTGTTGTTTGTTTTTTCTTGTCTTTACGCCATGCCAGCTTCTATGGCTATATTCATGGCGAGAAATATTTCGTTATTTAA
>JAQMYM010000006.1:1210486-1221401 GCA_030014255.1 Parauchenoglanis ngamensis
CACTACGGAGGGAAGGAGCGTGCCACCGTTCCTTTCACAGGCTGCCACCTCAAAGGTGGGTCCTGTGCCGTACCCGGGATTGAGTTATTGTAGAAACAATATAGTATTAGAACAAGTGCATTAATAAAAAGCTGTGATTTGCAGCCGTCAGAGCTGCCGTTACAGAAAATTAATGAACACCTTCTGACCAATAAGGGAGCATCACACTGGACTGTGAGCTTGTTAATCTGCTCTTACCATTAGCTTTTCTGCCCAGCCGCTCTCTGGGAGCTACATCGCCTGAACTGGTGGAGGTGTCCGAATCTTCTTCCCCGGCTTCCTCCTCGTCAGACGACAACAGGTAGTTCTTCTTCTTCTCCTTCTTGACAGGTTTAAACTGTAGCATGGTCTGCTTCCCTGACTTAGAACCTAGAAATTAAAATAAATAAAATTAAAAAAAACAAACACCAAACGAGATGCTCTAGAACTGCAGGTTAGGAAGTCCAGTGCATGACATGATTCCAATTTTACATATACTTTATTTTATCATGGTAATATAGTTCCTTCCTTTCAGTACCTTTCTCTTTGGGTTCCTTCTTGTCCTTTTTTGTGAGACGAGCAGCAAGTCCCATCTCCTGGGAGTCTCCTGCAGCAGCATCCTCATCGCCGAACTCCATCTTCATCACCACACTGCCATCACTCTCAGACTGCAGAAACAGACAGGTTCAGACACACAACCACAGGAAAACAAAAAGGCACAGCAGTGCACCACTACCCTCACACACCCACCTTTAATTTGCCCTTCTTGGCTCCGCCCTTTTTGACAGCCTGGTCCTTCATGGCACTGGTGATGCGTGGAACGACTCGGCGGCCCTGAGGGGTGGGCATGGTCTCGTTTTTCACCTTCACCACCTTAGACCTGCCGCCTTTGCTCTTGACCTGGGTGATCGTGCCCTGGGCGGCTCGCTCGGCCTGCTCCACGCGCTGCAGCAAAATACCATTTCTTAAATAAATTTTTTTTAAAAATTGGAATTGTTAAACTGCTGTGGTATTGGGAGGGGGAATAAAACTCTTAGGGACATGCTGTTTAATCTCTTTTTTTACTTTTTACCAGTATGCTTTCTTTTAAGTTTTTGTAAATCACTTGCCTCCAGCTCCTCAGTAAAGGCAGCAAGATCCTCCTTCCACAGATCAGAAGGAGACTTCCGCTTCAAAACACTCAACTCGTTCATCTACATCCAAATAAAGAAAATAAAACATGATGCAGTTCAGCATTTAAGCATGCGAACATCATGCAACATGTGTGTAAAAGCTTTTGTTCACATCACAGTTACCTTTGCATCTCTTTGCTTGCACAGCTCGTCTTTCTTCTCTTTAGTGAGGAACCACATGGGCATGCTCAGGAGGTAATTATAGTCTGGTCCTGACGTCTCTTCCTCTTTTTCCTCATCTTCGTCACCAGCACCTTCATCCATGTCCTGAAATGAAGCATGCAGACGATTGCTACTTAAGTATGCAGAAGAATGGAGTGAAAGGCAAGACTGCCTTCACGTCCTCCATTAGACTACCTTCTCCTGAGATTCTTTCCAGGCCTTAACAGGATCGGAGTCATAGCCCATCTCCTGCAGCATGCGGATCAACTCCTTCTTGGGCTTGTTCTCTGAAGTAAGTAAAAAAACACAACAACAAAAAAAAGGATAAGTGTCAACTCCTCGACGCAGGCTGCTACCTCAACAGAAAGGACAGTTTGAAACGATCCCCCTCACCAATGACTAGCGTGCCCTCGATCTTCTCCAGAATGAAGCGTGCCTGATTGGTGAGCTTGGCGCTTTCGGCCCCCAGCATGCCAAGCAGCCAGTCCTTCCGCAGCACGTAGTACTTCAGACGCAGGTCGAAGAAGTCCTTCATGACGTCCTGCACCGTCTCGTACTTCTTCAGGCTGCCCACGTGGTCAAACAGCACCTGTATACATGAAGCAGGAGGTTTAGAACAATGTTTAACGTCGCCACACACTGAGGAGGAAATCGCTTCACAATCATTTACTAGTTTGTCCTGTCTTTACCATGGAGTTGCAAGTAAGCGGGTTCTGGAGCTTGAATACTTTGTGCAGGCCCGCAGCCTCGGCCTCGCGCAGCCTCTCCTCTGTCATTTTGACTACAAAGCGCACAGTGGTATCCGTGTGGTACTCTCTATAATCCGTGATCAGAGCAGGTGCCTTCTCAGAGCCGTTCAGCATCACCTCCAGTACGTTCTCCTTGTACGTCTAAGGTGAAAACAGTACATAATAAGTATTATTTTCTTAATGTGCATGCTTTTAAAGAAAAACAAATCCATGTTATAAAGTATAGTTTAATATCCTAAACTCTACTTTGTCAGCTAAAGCAAATGTTCTGGTAGCCTTCACACAATTTCTCAGCATTCTCAGTACAGCTGCATGGAAACAGTTCTGTAGTGCGATTTAGGGTGAATCCAAAAGGTAGGGGATTGCACAATATTTGTAAAAGGAAGAGAAAGAAAATGATCAGATAAAAGAAACAAATGGGTAGAGGGCAATAAGATGCTCGTGACTACTGACCTGAGTCCAGGTTTTTACTGGCAACTCTGAGATCTCGATAGTAGTGGAGTCGAGGATGGCCACTTCACCGCTGTTCATGTACTGGTTGGTAGTCAGCTCCTCAATGGTTCCTTTAAAGCCCTTGTAACTAGGCAACTGCATATCATGGACAATAATGGATTTAGAAAATAAAACTAAATTGATTCAATGGACTTAAAAAATAAAATAACATTTTTCTTTCATTATTTTCTTTAACATGAGGAAAATTAACAGACCAATGGGATGTGTGCAGTATACTACCATCAGTCTTGACTCCATGGTAGGCACGAACCACTGGCTGTTAATCTCTTACAGAGTAATACTGTGATCAATGACGTTCTAACTGATAATACATCAAGACATCGTTTTCTGTAACTAACCATGGGCAGAGGCTCGTCATCGTCGAGCATCCGGTGAATGTTGCTGACAATCTCGCGAACGTCGTAGTTGGGGATTCGGCTGGCCCAGCCTGTGCCAATGCCATCAGCACCGTTGGCCAGAAGGGTTGGGATGATGGGAATGTACCACTCAGGCTCCACACGCATGTTGTCATCATAGTTATACTTTAGCAAGTTGTCATCCACGGCAGGGAAAAGAAGCCGAGCCAGAGAGCTACAGAGAACGTGTGAGTGAGAGTGAGAGAGAGTGAGAGTGAGAGAGTGAGAGAGAGAGAGAGAGAGAGAGAGGGGAAGATGTAGGACATGAACACCTTGTGTGAACACCTTCAAATTCAACCTTTATGTGCCGTTAAAATTATATTTGAATGACCATCTTATTTTAAAATGTACAGTTTGTTCCAAAACACCCGTCTCAACCCAAGAGCCGACATGCAGCTATAACACTCATGAACTGTGTGCATGTGTGTACCTGAGCATGGTGAAGATGTATCTGGGGCTGGCCGAGTCTTTGCCTCCGTGAATGCGTGTACCGAACTGCCCCAGGGGCTGCAGCAGGTTCAGATTGTTGCTGCCCACAAAGTTCTGTGCCAGTCCCACGATGGTCATCATCAGAGAAGTCTAAACACACACAAATAAATAGAACTTTACTTTGCTTACTTGTAATTCCACAGTCTTGACACTATTATATTTAAAAGTAGAACAGATTTATAGAACACAGATTAAAAAAAAAAAAATGAAAAGATCAAAGTAGAAGCCCACCTCTCCATGGTGATAGGCCGACATCTCTGCAACAGAACCAGCGAGCTGAGCCACTTTCACCTCACGCTTATCATTTCGTTTAAAGCAGGAGAACACCACCTTCCTCTGGCCCGGCTTCAGACCTGACACACAAACCCACACGTTAGTGATCTGCCCATTCTTAAATGACATAAAATACTGAATTTCACAACAAAACTGTGTTGCATGTAGGTGAACAAAATGCATTCATCCTAACACCACTTACATTAATATTTAAATCTAAAAATTAATATTTAAAAGTGCATTTGTCCCATCTCCTCTCTCCTTCAATGAAGTGGCTTTTCCCACAGGGGAAAATTCATGAGTGACTGGTCTGACCATGCCTTAGCTGAGAAGCCCCTCCCTTCATTAGATAAATATAATATACTTAATGCATAAAATACATTTTATAAAATAAACATCTCACCATCCACCAGACACGGGATGGATCGCTCATTGTCCGAGTTGGAGAAAAGCACCAGCTCCTTATTGACAAAGTCGTGGTAGGTGAGTGATGTGGTCTCCTTCCCATAAAGATACTCCTGCTTGCGCACACACACACAAACTTAGCATTTTTACACAACTAAATCAAACATTTACGCCTGACCATTGCCATCCTTACCTCGGGCAAGTTATGCTCCCGGCGCTGTCGCCTGTTGATCATGAAGCTGGTGAGCCACTCCTTTCGCTCTTCCACTTTCTTCTTACTAAAGGCCTAGAAGCAGAGCGTGAAAAGTTAAAAATGCACTGACAAAAGGTGTTTCACATGCAATTCATTTCTGTAAAACTGTAAAAGCGGCCGTGATTACAAGGGTGATCGCCTCGTCATCGGCAGGTCCTGAGTATTTAAACGGGATGCGATGTCTCGCCATGTCTGAGAAATACTCTTTAGCCTCCTGGGCTGTGCTGGTACCCAAACCTGGAGAGGAGCAACCACAAAAAACAAAATCAGGAGTTTAAAACGGAAAACAAAGCAAAGCAAACCACCAAAAAAACCCAAACGCACCACGTGGTCACCTGGAGCTGACAGTAACAGACTTGCTTAAAAATGTGGCCACATTCCCATAGAATTACACGTCTAACCTGCACTGGCTTTTTAAAGGAGGAGGATGAAACAAAAATATGAGTCTTAACAGCAAACTGACACCCATCACCATGATTCCTTCATGATCTGGTCACCTCATCATGCACAAAACAACAATTACAAAAAAAAGACTGCCTGCTTACGTTTAGCGCCGGACTACCACAGGTTTTTAGGGACAAACCTTTGTAGTACTTGATCTTCCATGATTTCAGGTTGCTCTGCTTTTCTTTCCACTCGGTGAACTCTGGGATGCTATAAAAGGAGAGCAACTGCTTCTTACTCGACACCTGCAGAGAGACAGAGTACATTAAACCTGATAACAGTTTAGGGAAGGTTCATGTGATCGTTAGACATCCATTACCGTTTAGCCATGTAGGGTATATTTGCACACTATAGATCACTAGAGCAGTATATATGGAGGCTGCTGTAAGCATAAAGGCTGTCCTGTGCTCATGCACAATCTGCTCATACTGAACATCCTTCAACACATACTACTGTTTAACTGTATACTTTAGACAAAAGGTTTATAAAGCGTGTGAATATTAGAACACACACCTTGATGATGGGAGTGATGAACTCCTCAAGGAAGTTGTGGTGCAGCAGTGAGGGCCAGTTGTGGTGGATGAAGTTGATGAGAAGCCCTTTGATGTGGGAGCCGTCCTGATCCTGAACCGGGTGAAAGACCACACGTGAATTATAAAAGTCAGAAAGTTGCTCTCAGCCCATAAGGGAAGTAGCGCTTGTGGCTGACCTGATCCGTCATGATCATCAACCTGCCGTAGCGCAGTGTCTTGAGTGACTCGGGGTCGCTGTAGTTCTTCCTGTACTGCAGACCCAGGATCTTGATGATGTTATTGATCTCGGCATTCTCCATGATCTGTAACACACAAAGCCATGGTCATTCAACTGAATGTCATGCTGAGGCTCGAATCAGCACAATTTTGTAGCCGTGTGTACCTGTTTGTGCGAGGCCTCCCGCACGTTGAGCATCTTTCCACGCAAGGGGAAAACGCCATAGCGATCACGGCCCACCACGCCGAGTCCAGACACAGCCAGGGTCTTGGCCGAGTCTCCCTCGGTGAGGATCAGAGTGCAGCTGGCTGAGTTCTTACCACCTACACGCACACACGCGCACATTTCAGCTTATAACAATTTCAAACTTTGACACACACGTAAGCATCGGTCCCAAATGTTCCAAAGCATAACGTTTGCTCAAAAAAGTATTGTGATAATTTGTCATGACACTGATATCACATCATAATAACAGAGCCCCAATGCAATTGCAGCCCGTACCTGCGTCGTTGGCATCGTCCAGTTTGGGCACGCCCTTGATCTTGGTGTGTTTGACAGCCGAGCACTTCTTGTTGAGTTGAGTCTGAGCCTTAAACTTCACCCAGTTCATCACGCTCTCCACGATGCCACAGGTGTTCGCCTGACAACGGAGAAAACACAAAAACAAAAGCTAAACGCGCACACATTCTTACTGAAACTTGGGTCTAGTAATGTCAGAAATCAGTTAGTTGTAATTGCACTACCCAGTGCCACCCAAATGAGGATGGTTCTTTGAGGTTTCTTCCTCTTGTCACCTCAGGGAGCTTTTCCTTGCCAGTCACCACAGGCTTTCTCATAGTTCCCACATTCATTGGGCCTGCTGTTGCATTAGCTGTGATTTGACTACAAGAAGGCCTATGATTTGATGTCCCACACATGGATACTGGAATGCCTGGCATTATCCAAGGCAAACAAGGCCCCGATAAGCTTCATCAAGAACTCAATGCGACTATGGAGGACAACACTTGAAGCCAATTCCAAGGCCCTCGCGCAAATCACCATTAAGTGTAGTGTATACCAAGTTGAGGCACTGTCCCCACTGCAGTTCTGCATAGGCCTGAACCCCCTCAGCTATATCACAAAGAGTGAATATGGATACAAGTTCAGAGGTGGAGTAACCATCAGCCACTTCCTGTACATGGATGACATCAAGCTGTATGCTATGGGTGAGTGAGACATTGACTCACTGACCCACCTCACCAGAATCTACAGCGAGGACATCGGGACGTCATTCGGACCGGATAAATGCAGACACGCGGTGTCTAAGAGAAGGAAGATGATCAGGACTAAGGGAGTGGAGTTACCAGAGGGCAAAATAGAAGATATACAGGAGAGCTACAAGTAACTTGGTATCCTACAGGCCAGTGGGAATCAGGATGATGTTACAATGAGCTCAACCACAGCCAAATAGGGTCAGGCAGGTGCTCAGAAGCCAGCTCAATGGTAGGAATAAGATCCAAGCCATCAACATGTACGCCCTACCAACCATCAGATACCCAGCTGGAATGGTGAACTGGCCACAGGAGGAAATAGATGCCACTTATGTCAAGACACGGAAACTCCTCACGATGCATGGAGGGTTCCAGCCGACTTCCAGCTCCCTGAGACTCTCTGAACAACCCATCACCTAGATTTCTGTGAAGCTGCTTTTTAACAATGCCTGTTGTTAAATGTGCTATACAAATAAAACTGAATTGAAATGATATTGAATTGACATGAAGCATTGTTTTTATTCCGCTCATTAAATGTGCGGAATTCACACAATTAAAAGGATTCTGTTAGTAGTTTATTTACTCTTCCTGCTTCATTTTGGGCTTCTTTTCCTCATATTATCAAGGGCTTTTCAGACAGGAAATGACAACAACTCATCCATCCCAGAAGAATTAAAACCAGGAGGTGTTCCAATATGAAACATGCATGCGTGTGCGACAAACCTGCTTGATGAACTTCTCGCTGAGGGCACAGGTGGAGCCAAAACTCTTCTGCTGCAGCGTCATGTTCTCTTTGGTCTGCGAGTCAAAGCTCGGGTTCTCAATCAGGCAATTCACAAACAGCCACATGTGGTTCTTCACCTGAAACACACACAGTTAAAGCTCAGAATTTCCAAAACACTCAAGTTAAAATGGAAGTCAATTCAGAACATCTCAAGTTACCTGGAAGGGCTTGACTACCACACCACCTTTGTTCTTCTTCTTCACCACCTCAATCATCTTGGCCACAATCTGGTCGGCTACATAGTCCGCGTGTCTGCCGCCCTAAAACACACACACAGCTTTACCAAGTCTAATCTAGGCACTAGCTCTCTTAAACGCACTGTTTGCTAGTATCACCTAACTGATCAAGTTCGTAGATCCTAGCAAACAGTGCGTTTAAGAGACTCTTAAGGCAGCTAGGAGCTAAATTTAATAACTCGTTCCACACTTTCAATGCAGAAGGTGGGTGTACCTTGGTGGTGGCAATGCTGTTGACAAAGCTGACTTGTTGGAAGCCCTTCTCACTCATAGTGAGACAGACCTCCCACCGTGGGTTCACTGCCTCGTGCACCACAGTGAGGGGAGATCCCGTCTCGTCCGTTCTGTCCTTCACGTACAGGTCCACGTAGCTGCGGAACCCGCTCACCTGACACATGCGATTCAAACAGGAGATTAACGTCAAGTCAGTAAACTGGTTGAAGTTATTGCAGAAGGCACAACGGCAGGCAGGAGAGAGGAGGAGGAGCACTTACAGGAAGCTTGGTGCCGTTGAGGAACACCTTGACACCTTTGCTGGAGCCGGCGATGTCGTATGCACGCCTCGTCAGCAGCGCCACCGTGTCACGATCCAGAGACTCCATCTTGAATTTGGACAGATCGGGCTGGAAGGAGATGCACGTGTAATCGTCGCCGCTGAACGGCTTGATTTTGGACTCACCTGCACGACCCATGTTGTTGTACCACGTCTGCAGGACACAACATTCCAAATCATTTATTACATAAATCAGCAGAACTTGGGGGCTTTATGCTGTGATTGATTTTATTCAAATGTGTTTACAGAACAATATAATTACAAACAGCACATTTAAAGCCAAAAGCTGAGCTTATTAACAAAAGGGAAAAAAAAGAAAGAAAAGAAGAAAAAAGAAAGAAAAAAAGAAAAAAACAAACAAACAAAAAAAAACACCCATATGGGCATAATTTTTAATTATGATGTCTAGACCATAAAGTGTACTGTTCATCTCCATGTGTTTACATCATGGAAAGTGTGTTTCCTCTTACACCATACCTTTTTGCCAAATATCACAAAATGTTAATTTAATCCCACTTTTTACTTGTTTGTAGTTAAATTACATGTTGAAGACCTCACACAAGTTATGATGTAAACACACTATTAGTGGGCAGCTAAACACTGAGCTCCGGACCTGTTTGAAGCACTGCTTGGACTCCCTGCACGCCGTCTCCACGGTGAACTTGGTGCTGAAGATGTTGCACAGCTTGGCACCGTATCCATTACGGCCACCTGGTGACAGACAGACAGACACACACACAGACAGACACACACACACACACACACACACACACGCCATCCAAAAGGATTAGGCACACATCTCTCATTTTCAGGGTGTGGCTGGGGTATCAGACAGTACCTGTGACCTTCTTCTGGTCGTCGTCGTAGTTGCTGGAGGTAAGCAGCTGGCCGAATATGAGCGCTGGCACGTACACCTTCTCCACCTTGTGCTCCACCACAGGAATGCCCTTCCCATTGTTCCAGATGCTGATGATGTTGTTCTCTCTGGTGTGAGCCAAAAACAGTTAACCCGAAATTGTACAAAAACTACTTTCCGTTTTTTTGAATGCCGTCTCATTGTTTTTACACGTGTGAAGACCAGGATTATGGGATTACAATACTCACGGGTCAATGGTGATCTTGATGCAGTTCATGCTGCTGTCCCTCTGCTTGTTATCTGCAGCATTGACTGTAAATTGAAAAAACGAAGAAGAATTAAATCAACATTACATCAAGTACACGGTATGCCAAAGAATACAGCTGCTGAGAGATCAGAACGCGTTAATCAGGGTGCACGCGGACGCACCCAGGATCTCATCGAAGATCTTGTACAGGCCGGGAACAAACGTGACGTCCCTGCAGTTCATCCCTACCACTTCATCGAACACCCACATTTGCTGGAAAATGATAGGAGAAAATTGTGTTTAGCTACAGAGGTGGATTGTTATTGACTGCTCTGGTCATGTATGGAGATTCTGCAGCAGGTGTGTGTGTGTGACTAAACCTAAGACACGCGTACCTGCGTGACAGGCTCCACGGAGCCGATGTAGGTGTCTGGCCGGAGCAGGATGTGCTCCAGCTGCGTCTTCTTCTGGTAGATGCGCTCCACGGAGAGCCGCTTCTCATCCTTCTTCGGCTTGCTCAGGGCCTTGTTCTCAAACAAGGCCTGAGGAGGAGATTAAGACATTACTAACAGCGGGATACCGATACGTGGTTGCAGAAACTCTGCTTCACTGCAACCTGTCGTTAACTGCTTTCCCAGATTTCTTTTGTATAGCGAAGTTAAAAATTAAGGAGCCACATCACCACCACTACTCTAGAAGATTTACAACTTAAAATGGCATTTAAAGTCCAAACTACATCCTGCATTTCCACCCTCAATTAGTTGTTAGCAAAACAATCCAAAATACTAGTTTTAAGAATTTAATGACAATCATGATCATAATTCTTGCAAAGTAAGATTTTTTTTTGGCTTATTAAATTAACAGCTCATCTGGCAAACCGTGCTTTTCTAATGGCAAAGCTGGTTATTGGCCTTACCACACAAACTAGCACAGGAAAATAACTTTATACCACATTTATTTAATTTAAAATGGCTTGTAGTAAGGGGTTTATGCTAGGCATCTCTCACACACACACACACACACACACACACACACACACACACGAGGTAAGAAAATTAAATTAACTAAAAAAAACTGTTATTCTCAATGAAAATTGTGCATATAAGCTGTAATTAACCGTTTGTTTGTTTGTTTGTTTTTACCTTCAGAGGTCCTTCAGAGGTAGCCATTATATTCACCTCAGACAAAGCTGCCTTTTAACGTCGAATTATTCCTGTTTGTAAGTAATATAAACGCTGACTTGCAAGTACAGAACTTACACACTTCCTGCTGCTAAATTACACATAAAAAAACAACCGTTTCGAACCTATTTTGACTAGCCTTGCTGCTGGTTAATGCCCCTACATCAAACTAAACACCGATTAAC
>JAQMYM010000006.1:1239924-1253189 GCA_030014255.1 Parauchenoglanis ngamensis
ATTTATATACTTTTGTGAAGCTGTTTTGAGACAATGTCTGTTGTTAAAAGTGCTATACAAATAAAATTGAATTGAATTGAAGTTTACAGTTAGGAAAGCTTTGCATTCAATTTCCTCCAATAGAAAAGCGACATGCTCATGCTCCCTACATGCTCTTGCATTCTTTCTCCCACCCATGTACTCTTGTTGACAAATCTCACTGTCTACTTTTGTTTCATTTTATTAGATATGTCAGCTATCTCTCAGTGACTTGCTCTCATTAGAAAAAGAATTTGTGAATTCAGACAGGAGATCATTGTTTTTCTTCATGGCTGCAATCACATGAAAGCCTCTACTTTTCAATTCCAAATACCAAATGAGGAGTACATGGTAGAGATATGTTTTCTGAGTGACATTTTCTAGCACTTAAGTGGCTTAATCTGCAATTTCAATGAAAGGACAAACAGTGACACTTTGAATAAACTGAAATGATTTAGAATAAAAGTGGAATTATTTTCTACCAACCTAACTTATACAAAAATGTTGCAATTCCCAGCACTGCACACCTTAATCAACAACTTGATGTCAGTGCAGATTATATCAGTATTTACAGCATTCGTTCACATTAACTCATCACAAACTTTGTTGCAAGGTTTGATAACTTCCATGTACATGCAGTAGTGATGCTATTTGCCAAGATCCCTTTATGTTGTTGCTGGGGAGAGTCTGCAACCAAAGCCAAACAGATGCTCATGTCACTGGACAAAGCACTTCTTCAATTAGACCTGATAGGCATGCAAGTGGCATCTGATTTGTAACAGATGTTTAAATTTGGAATGTCAGCAGTATGGGATTCATCTTAACCCGGTCTAGTTTCCACCAGAAGGTTAGCTATTTTTCTGCTTATATTTGGCACAACCTATGCATGTGAGTCAAACAATGGGAGTGGTTTGTCCTGTGACACAAACAATGTGACAGACTGAAACTCCTAAAGAAAATGCTTACTTCAAGTTATAGTTGCTAAGTGTGGTTCTATATGTTACTGGATTATAGGGTGTACTTATATTTTCTGGTTTCTGAATGTTGACTATCTTTTTGGGAAAAATGACTGCATATAGAAATCTGCTGTGTTGTGTCACCTGAGGTTATTTGTATATAGAAATGGATGAGAACCACACAATTGTTATATCTACAATCTGATAACAGTAAGTGAAATAAGATCTGAGACAGGAAACAGTTATTCTCTTACTCAAGTTTGTTGACTGTGAAGTGGCTGGCTGCCCTCATGTCTGTGTTACCTTTTGGCTCTCCCTTTTAGTTTTGCTGTTATAACTAGTCTTGTTGGAGTTCATGCTTGCACTCAGCACACAATATACACTGTTCTTAACCATTCCATGACAATAAGAATAACTAACAATTTGTCTCTTTCTCTCTCTCTCTCCCTTCATAGAGTTGAACATGCTACACCTGAGATACTAGGGGTACCTGACCCCTTCTGCTCTCCAGATCTGTATGATCCATCCTGATCCTGACTTCTGGTTGGAGTTCCCATCACTTGGAAACCACTCACTGTTTCTGAGGAAGGCCCCATTTTGACAGCCCAAAGATACATAATGTTACATAATGACATCCAATCATACATGTTAAAGCCGGAATATAAAGAGGAAGAACTGCCCCAGTGAGAAGAGCAACAGGAGGGAAGAAAAGAGCAACTGTAGGCATAAATAATATGCCTACCCCTCTGTACACCTAAACAATTGAACAATTGATGATGTCATTTGGATACTAGAAACAAAACTCTAATACTTGAGATTCTTACAACTTTCTTCTTTCTTTCTTGCGCTTGCACTGCTTGACTCTATAATGTACAGCTGTGGATGTGTACTGACAATTTGGTGTCACCCAGAAAATGAGGGTGTCCCTTCTGGTTCCTCTCAAAGTTTCTTCCTCAGGTTGTCTTCAGTAACTTTTCCTTGCTACCACCACCCAGTGTTGATTTTGACAATAATTTTAAATTTAGTTTTAGTTTTAGTCTTAGTCACTTACTGAAAATTGTAGTTGGTTAAAGTCACATTTTAGTCAAGACTGAGTCTGAGGAACTCAGTTTTAATTATAGTCTAATTTTAGGCAGTGTTTTAGTCATAATTTTCTCACACAGTTTCTTGATGCTTTAATGGATTTAAAAGATATTTCACCTGTAACAAGGGCTGTAAACATACCCTTGAGAAGTAAGCATGCCATGAACTATGTGTTTGGTCAGAATGTGTTACTAACTCACTGTATTGTAGGTGTCATTCTAAGAAACTAATGGTGTTCACTATTGGTTTGCATTTTTTTAAATTTAGTAATTTATTAAACATTAATATGATACTTACTTATATTGCGGTTGCATACTTATATAACATCAGTATTTTATGTTGAATCAGTGGTTTTGCTTACATAGAATATCCCCCTGTCTGAGATTGTAATGTACTATTATGTAAATACAATTTACATGTACCATTCCATTTAGCGTTCATGGATGTTTGTAAATTGTATTGACAGAAATAAGGGAAAAAAGGGGAATGGAAGAAGAGTTTTACTTAATTCTTTCATATAGCACACAAAATGAATGACAAACTATGCTGTCTGCCTGACCTGTGCCTCATATTCTGTCTCACCTTTACTCATCAGGGCAAAGTTAACAGAATTAATTATTCATTAGGAATATCCTTATATCCAAAGTGACTTAAATTGAGACAGGATATTACTGAGCAGGAGAGTGGCCCTCGGGCCTTGCTCAAGGTCTGAACAGTGCCAGTTTGGTAATTTGAATTGGGATTTGAATTCACAACCACAATAACTGAAAGCCTTACCTTCTGAGCCACCAAGTCCATACACTTTTTAAAATGCTAAATAAACTGATTTATGGATGTGTTAAAATTTAAAAATTCATTACTCTGCATTCAGAGCACCCACAATGCTATTCACCAAAGTCAAACAGGTCATGCCCCGTGACAGTGAATCATGGTGAAGATTGTAATATGTTTCTATCTGACAGTGGAATGTAACTGAATTTAAAATGTATATCTTAATATTTTGTATATAAAATGTATATAGTTTGTATGAGTGGAAAACTGGGCTGCTGAAGCACCCTATGTAAAGCTTAGCATGATCTATGGTTAAAAACAATGTGGTTCTTTAAATTAATCCTTTAAACTCCTAAATTCTGTGTAGTGTTCCATCCTCCTTTATGTATTATAGGTACAGTTGCAGTCAGAAGTGAATATACAAGACATGAATATCATGGCAACATTGGGCTTTAAGTAATTTCTTTGAACTGTTCTTTTTCTGCGGAATAATGACTGTACATCACATACGTCATTAATAATAATAAAAAATAAATAAAAATTTGAATTCACTAGTTTTAAGGGTCAGAATTATGCAAATCGAGTCAAAAATACCCATATACCCACTTAGATTATTAATTCAGTGGTGCAGAAAGTTCCAAAAATGTTACCTAACTTCCTGTTGGTGATCATGACTGACTCCAGCTGATAGCATGCAGGCTCGGGTCTGTGTCAGGAAACACACAAATGTCTGTCATGATCTGCTCCTCGCGGCACACATGGTGTACCTTGTGGCCTTGGCCGTGCGCGCTGTGCTTTTGCCAATCTTCGTCACACTCCCACATTGTGGTGCGAACTACTAAGGATTACCTTTCCTTTTCTGTATTTTGGATAACTCTTTTGCCTGTTGTTTATTGTACCTCTGCCTTTTGTGTTTAAATGAACACATTGGATTTTACAATGCCGTCCCCTAACCTGCGCATGTGTCCAGACAAACCACGACGATGTGACAATGACAAGTGCATATAAACTTCTGACCGTAACTGGACCTAAGCATATTAACGTAAATATAGTGCATTAACCTAAAGAAACAATCAAATAATTAAAAAGATATAGCCCAACAACAGGAGCAGCAGCTATAGAGTGACATGACTATAATGACTACTAGCTTTCTTAATTGGAGCAGAAACGGTCATCTTAAGTGATTTTTTATAATCAAGGCACCATATTCTAAAGTAGGCTAAAGACATAATACGACTCAAGTAGTTGGATGTGGATTAACTATTTTCAAGTGATGGGTTTTTTGAAGTAAGGATTGAAATTATAAAAAGCAAAAATTAATAGAAAATCATAGACAGTCTTCAATAGTGTATGCTGTTCTGGCCCTGACCTTTTTCCTCTCGAGCTTCTTCATCTCCTCCACTGTGGTGAAGTAGTTAACTGCCGCATATTCAATGACGGAGAGAAAGACAAAGAGGAAACTCATCCACAGGTACATATCCACAGCCTTCACATAGGACACCTGAGGCATAGAAGCTGAAACACCAGTGATTATGGTGGACATGGTCAACACAGTGGTGATACCTGTATAGAAAATGAGAAAACCGGATAGACCTTTACTGACAAAGAAATAAAATTCTTATAACTATTATGTGTAGAATTATAAGCATGCATATAAACATTAAATGTGTTCACTAGAAGGGAAACAATAAAACTGAAATGGTTGCATCTGCTCAGAAGCTTATTTCATTTTCTCTTTAAAGCATCAATAAGTAATGTTGGGGCATTACTGATTTAGAAATATTTCTGGTATAAATGTGGAAGCATTTGGAGCAACAGCAGTGGAAGAATATTTTGTAAAGTCAGCTGTACTCTCCCAGAGCTGGATAATCTTGTGCTTTGGACTTGAACATATGTAAAATGTGAACATTATTACCATATGTACTGTAATGTACCGTAATGTTACAATTCTAGAACATACGTAATCTGATTGGCCTAGTGAATTTCTTTTCTTATTTTATTTCAGGTTGTGCCAACCTCCCTTTCACAACTGTATTATTTTGTAAATAATATCAGATTAATTCTCTTGCTCAAATTTGTCTTCAAAGCATTGGCATTGACAGCTGGCATTGATACCCTTTTAATGGCTGCAACTTTAAAGTACCTCAGAGACATGAAACAAGAAAGAGTATAAAAGATTACATTAGGAATTATTGAGGGGTCAATATTTCAAATATTTAAAACTATAGAATACAGTTTAATTACTGCTGAACTTCATGAACATTATTGTTTGAATGAGGACTTGTGAATGAGTAAGTGTGACACAAGCCCAGTGACAAGCAGTGGGGATGACTGCAATTGCAAATAGTGCTTTTATTGGACAAAAACAGACAGGCAACACAGATCCAAAGTGTCAGGCAAAGACATGAACAAGTAACAGGCAGAAGGTCAGTCAATCAGAAAACAGAGATAACAGGGCAAAACCAGGAAACCAAAAACAAGATCATGAAATTGAGAATCATAAACTGTAAACAAATGAGGTACGGAGTATGGACCGCTGGACAATAATTGACATTGTGGGATTGCTTGGCTATGTGTGTGTGTGTGTGTTTGTTTGTGTGTGTGTGTGTGTGTGTGTGTGTGTGTGTGTGTGTGTGTGTGTGTGTAAGTGATTGGGCTCAGGTGCAAGCAGACAGTAATCAGGTAAGAGTGAATTTGACAATGGCTGTTTGAAGTAGGAAGTGTAGTCCATTTTTGAAGGCTGTGGTGCATTCTGGGAGTTTGACATGACACCCACATTCAAATTAGTCTAACTTGTTCGTCATATACACCCATATGTCTGCAGTAGGTGTAATATGTTATTTAATACCACTTTATGCCTTTCAAGCTTAATATGAGAGGAGCAGATGTCAATGAATTTACACTACAATGCAAAGATCAGGTCTGCCTTTGTGCTAGTCTTTGTCATAGTGTCCCAAAGAAGTGCCCAAAACTCGACAATCAAATGTGTTCATGTTTCATTTGCCTATCCTGTTATGCTTCTGCCTTTGACCACACAAAATGAAAAATTACTCTGTCTGGACTATGTCTGAAGCAAGAAGAAGAAGATGTGTCTCCTGAGGATGAAGTTTATGCTCCTTCTCATCTGATCTGAGAGCAGTTTTTTCTCAGTTAAGCCACCCTGACATTTGCACGCAGAGGGAGCATGAAGAGACTCACATTGTTGCATGCCAATGAGGGAGCTAGTCATGAAAGAGTAAGTGGCGCTTCATGAGGCTTTGTATCAAGTGCATGTATGTGTGTCTGGGCATGCCGAGATTTTTTAAATTTAAAAATTTAACAAAATTTTAACAAAATTACATGCCGGTGGCATGGCTGATGCACAACCTGTTCAAGCAGTGGTTCACTACTCATGTCTTCTGGTCGATCAATTTCTGACCCACACACCTTGGTTTCTTTTTTCTTTTTCCCCTTCTTCTCTCCTCCTCCTCTAATTTCTGCAAATGGTCAACAATCATAATATCTACAGCCGAGTGGCCGCTATAGCATTCCAAGGCATGGGCAGTCACACCCCAAGTCCCTGCAGAATGACTTCACATATGTATAACTATAGCGTGTCAATGAGTGATCATTCATGCCACTGAGTGTACAGGCGTGCTCAGGTGTGACATCACCACAACTTACGCTCAAATAATGCGTGTCTTTGTAGCAAAGTATTATGGTGTCATAATGAATGCCATGGTGTGCCATTGTGTGTCTTAAATGTGTCACTGGATTGTGGGAGATGTGATCCTAATTTGTAACTTATGCATGACAGATGGCACATTAAGGTGCGAACTATGCTTAACTTTGTTGTAATGACGACAGTGTTGTGCTCCGGTTTTGGCATGCCACAGTGAATACCTGTTCATGTCCAAAATTTATGCATGTGTCAGGCTGGCATTAGTCCCTGGTACATATTCTATAATGTGTGTGGGATTGTCTAGTTTGGAATCTGTGTCAAAGAGCAACTCCTAACTGCAGAGTAATAAAACAGATAAAGTGTACATGTAGAAGTACATACCAGTACTGCTGTAGAAAGCTAGCCCATAGGTGAAAGGGTGGAAAGGGTGGAAATCTTCAATAAAATACTGTGAGAGTACAATCTCCTCAGTTTTTAAGGAATCATTCCCATTCTTCCAGTAGAGCACAAGGTCATTTTCATTGTATGCATCTTCAAGAGAGCACAGAATGGGATAAAATGGTTGATAGTTTTGCCTGCCAGGATAACTGATTTAGGAGCACTGGACTTCAAAGTATAAAAAACACACAATTATTGAAATATATAATCTGTCTACAGCCCTAATCAGAGCATCACAAGATATAGTCAATCTACGACCTTACCAGGATGATTTTTTTAGCTGAAATATTTTATTTCATTTGCATAACAGAGAAATTATCTGTTCTGCAGTCCATAGTCCATCGTACCTTATTATTTTTGAGCTACTTAGACTATAGCATGTACATTACTGAGGTGGTGAAATATCTCAGAAAAACAGCAAGTTATTGATCAAGGTCATACATGAAACATCAGTACTCACAACTCTCTAGTTCCAGAGAACAGTTCTGTGTGTCTAGAGGAAAGTTACTGAAGTCCATAGAGCACAAAGCAGTCACAGTGATTCTGTAACAAAACACAACCCTTCGCTAAAATGCAAACATCTTTTTCTTCATAGATAATTCATGAATGATTTAGGCTACAACAGGTCTTGTACAATTATTCCAAAAAGAATGAATGAATGAACTCAATGAGCTGCAGGTGAATCCACTGATTCCTTCTTTGAGGATCTCTAGGAAGATTGAAAAACAACTTTCTGTTGTCTCTCAGAAGTTTATTTTTGTGTTCTGGGGAACAATAATTGTCCACCTTGGCAATATGTTCTTACTAGTTAGCTCTTTTCCAGCTAACAAAATAGTGTCCTTACAATGACCCCTGAACGTCCTTAAAAGTCATAATAATGTTAATTATAAACATCATATGGACGTTCTCTTGTAGGGTTCTGGGAACGGTACAGAGGATGTTTTTTTCCGACACCCTTGCAATGTCTTTACAACATCATCATGCTTTTTCAGGAATGTTTACATGTCAGCATGATAACATTGCAAAGATGTTGTGAGGATATAAAAAAAAACAACCTCTGTACCACTCCCAGGACCCTACAAAATAACGTCCACATAATGTTAATTATTGATGTCCTCGCAATGTTTTTACAACGTTGTAAAGACATTGCAAGGATGTTGGAAAAAACATCCTCTGTACCATCAACAGTTTGCTAAAGATCACATGGAAAAATGTATTGTGAATGAGTGAGACCAAAATAAAACATTTTGGTTTAAATAAGAAGCATTATGCTTTGAGAAATGAAAACATTGCATTCCAGCAAATGAACCTTGTCTTATCATGGTGCTTAACATGGGGGTGCTAGTTTTACTGCATCTAGGCAAGGGCAGCTTTGAGGGAACATGGAACATTGATGGAACAATGAACTCGGAATTATATCGGTGATTTCTAAAAGAAAATGTCAGGATATCTGTCCATGAACTGAACCTCAAGAGAAAGTGGGTCATGCAGCAAGAGAACAACAGTAAGCACACAAGTCATTCTACCTAAGAATGATTAAAGAAGAATAAAGCTAATATTTGGGAATGGCAAGGTCAAAGTCCTGATATTAATAAAGTAGAAAGGACCTGAAGCAAGCAGTTGATGTGAAAAAACCCACCAGCATCCCAGAATTAAAGTCGTTCTAAACTGAGGAATGGGCTAAAATTCCTCCAAGCTGAGCTGCAGGATTGATACCAGTGATCGTGACCCCCTTCTTTCCGGACTGCCTGATCCATCCTGATATCATATTTCTGGTTGGAGTCATCGCTTGAAAACCCCTTGCTCCTGTTGAGGATGGTACCATATGAACTACCTCAACAAACACCTAGATCAGTGAAGATGGCAGTTGTACTGCTGTTGACATGAGCAATTCTGCAAATCTCTCTTAGTGAATCAGCTGAGATAGTACAGAGCTTATGTTAAAATGATATTTAATTATGTAACTGTACTTTTTTGACCATATAACACACAGAAAACTTACAGAAGTGTTAGTTGTAATTGCACTATTGAGTGCCACTATTCATTGTGGATGGTTTCTTCCTGATGTCGTCTCAGGGAGTGTTTCCTTGCCACTGTCATACAGGCACACATTATGGATATATAGATAGATAAATTAATAGATTCATAAGTTTATATTCAGAATTTATATACTTATGTGAAGCTGCTTTGTTACAGTCTACTGTTAAAAGTGCTATACAAATAAATTCAATTGAACTTAATTAAATCAACAGTTACCTGAAACGTTTAGTTGCAGATATTCCTGCGCAACAGGGTATGAAAGCAGTTTCACATACTTTTGCCACTCACATATATGTAAAATTGGATCAATCTCCTCAATAAATAAACGACAAAGTTATAATATTTTTTATCTTATTTGTGTAATTAGAAATCTGTTGAGGCTTTAGGTCATTTTTATGCAGAAATACAGGAAACTCAAGGTTCACAAACTTTCAAGAACCACCGTTTGCAGAAAGAGGTGAATCTGAGCTCTGACGAGCTGAATATCATACTGCAGGTTTGGTTATATGCAACAATAGTGAGAATACCGCTATGGAATGGAATGTCAATTCCTCTGAATCTTTTACTGTCGCAGGACATAAGTGGACTAGGTGTTATGACCCATCCATGTAAGAATGCACATAATTCCAAATGGCATTCTTATAACTGTTCACAGTGCTAAGGTGTTCAACGTAAAAACATATGAATACCTTTTAAGATAATCCATGACTTGGACAGTGCTTCAGTGTCACAACAATTAAATTATCTATGACAAGGTTGGTCACTTAAGGATGGGCTTTACTGCATGCAACACAATTGCAGGATCAGGAGACAGAGGTAAAAGCACAGTGTTTATTTTAAAACACAACAGGCAGAGGTACATAAACGGCAGGCAGAAGGGTAATCTTTCTAATAATCTAATCTAAAAACTTTTATACCTTTATTGTGAAATTGCAACATAAAAAAATCCAGCTTGCATACCCAGCTTGCACACCCTTTTATAATTGGGAATATTGCAGGGTTCAGAACCATTCACGTTCTAACTCATGTCCAATACTAATAGACATCAGTTAAATTGACTGACTAACCCCAAATAAAGTACAGTTGTTCCTATAGGAGTTTCCTGACAAGCATCTTGGTAGCATCCAACTTGAAAAGCCATGGGCTACAAAGAGCTTACAAATCACGCATGGGATCTCATTGTTGTAAAAATATCAGTTATGAGAGGGATGCAAATATATTTTCCAAGGCATTAGATTTACTGCAGAACAGATCTGTAAAGTATTGACGGCTAAAGCAAGGCTTTGTGAAATACTGAAACTTTCAAAGCAATTGGAATTGTTTAAAGGTTTCAAAACAATCCGACATACATCTCTACAGTGACACCTGCTGGCCACTTTTGTAATCATCACATCTTAAAAATGCTTACTGTACTACATTTTAATACAAATCTTTCATATTGTCAGAGACAGCAAATTAAGGCTGTAAGGAATAATGTTTTTTAATAAACATTTCTTTTTTCTGTTTTGTTTATTAATATCTGTGAGGCTATTTCTGTTGCAGTGTGTGTGTGTGTGTGTGTGTGTGTGTACAAAAAAATCCTCTGGCTGATGTTTACTCCACTTCTGAACTTGTATCCATATCCACTCTGTGATGATGTGGCTGAGGGGGTTCAAGCCAATGCAGAACAGCAGCAGGGACAGTGCTTGACAGACCTTGATATATACACCACATTTTATGGTGATTTGTACATTGGCAAAGTGGTGTCTTCCACAGCCGCATTGAGTTCTTGATGAAGCTTATGTCTTATGAAGCTTATATGATGAAGCTTAGGACTTGTTCCCCTTCTATAGTGCCAAGCATTCCTGTATCCACATGTGGGGCCTCAAATCATAGTCCTTCTTAGAGTCTTGGGTGATTGCTCTATCGACCAGCAGCTGGTGCTTTGAGCCTCTGGTGCTGGTTCCAGGTCCTTTTTGAGCTTTGCTCATGTATTGACTAGCTTCTCTGCTATGATGCCTGAGAGATGACACCAAGATGGCGCGGCCACATCCGGACACCTTCCGCTCCGCATAGACTGTGCTCCTTTTTAGTTTTTTATTTACTTATTGTTTTCTTTCATGTTCCAAAGTCAGCTGGTTTAATAGTTTATGACAGCAGAACGCTTCTCAACATTGGTAATAACTCTGCACATGCAATCTTGGACACTTTTGAACCCGACCCGTCGTGGCTGACTGAGATCCTGCTCGGATAACAACAATGAAAACGGCGCTCGCCCGCGGCGTAGAACAAAGAAATGCCGGGTGACACGTGCTGGAGTCCGAAACAGGCTGAGACAGCAAGCACACCGTGCACCACTGCCTAGTATCCTGCTGGCTAATGTACAGTCACTGGAGAACAAGCTGGATGACCTAAGGGCCAGAGTCACTGTCCAATGGGACATGAGGGATTGTAACATTCTGTGCTTCATGGAAACATGGCTGATCCCCACCGTGCCGGACCGTGCCGTAACTCCATCGGACTCATTCTCAGTGTTCCACATGGATAGAACGGCAGAGTCGAACAAAACCAAAGGTGGAGGAGTGTGTTTCATGGTTAACAGAAAGAGGTGCAATGCCAGGGCGTTGCTACTCTCTCAGAGTGGCTGCTCGCCTCATTTGGAATACCTGAGCATTAAGTGTCACCCCTTCTACCTGCCCCGCAAGTTCTCTTTGGTCATCGCCATGGCTGTCTATATCCCACCCCACTCGGACACAGGTATGGCTCTGTCTGAACTACATGATGTGCTGAGTGCGTTTCAAAAGAAAGATCCAAGCACAGCCCTCATTGTAATAGGAGACTTTAATAAAGCAAACCTCAGACAAGTTATGCCGAACTTTTACCAACACGCTACGTGTCCGACGAGGGGAGATAGAATTTTGGACCATTGCCACACGCCATACAAGCAGGGCAACAAAGCTGTTTCACATCCAGCTTTTGGAAAGTCCGATCACAACGCCATTTTCCTCATTCCTCAGTATAAACAAAACATACGTAGGGATGAGACAGTCACGAGGGAGGTGAAACGCTGGTCTGCCCAATCAGAAGCTACGTTACAGGATGCGCTCGATGACATAGACTGGGACATGTTCCGGTCAAGCGCAGATGACATCAACGAGTTTACTGAGGTAGCATAGCTTCGTTAGCATGTTAGCGGAGGAGATCATCCCAACAGTGAGAGTCAAGACGTTCCCAAATTAGAAACCGTGGGTGGACAGATCGATCCGCGTTGCAGTGAATGCCAGGGCCGCCTCTTACAACGCGGGTATTGCCACCGGTGATATGAGCACCTACAAAGCAGCGTCATACAGCGTTTGGTGTGCGGTGAGAGACGCCAAACGCCTGTATCGGGAGCGTGTGGAGTCTCACTTCCAATAGGGTGACACACGGAACATGTGGTATGAACTACACACAATCACGGACTACAAAGCCAAGGACACCACAACGATCAACGCAGACTCTGCATTCACCAACGAGCTGAATGAGTTTTTCGCCCATTTCAAGGTTAGCCAGGCGGCTAGTGCTAACTACAGCCTGACAACGGAGGATGATGACATCATCAGTGAGGATCGGGTGATCAGTATCGCGGCGCACGACATCCGAGCGGCGCTGAGGACAGTGAACACCAGGAAAGCAGCTGGTCCAGACTTCATCACCGGCCGTCTGCTGCGTTGCTGTGCTGACCAGCTAGCAGGTGTGTTCATGTCCATCTTCAACGAGTCCCTCGCTAAGTCTGTGGTCCCCACTTGCTTCAAAAGATCCACCATAGTCCCCGTGACCAAGAACAACAAGCCCTCGTGCCTGAACGACTACCGGCCAGTTGCACTGACTTCGGTGGTAATGAAGGTGTTCGAGAGGCTGCTGAAGAACACCATCTCCTCCTCCATCCCTGGCACCACAGACCCGCTCCAGTTTGCCTACCGACCCAACAGATCCACAGAGGACGCCATCTCCCACGTCCTGCACACCACTCTCAGCCACGTGGACAAGAAACAGGGTAATTATGGGAGATTGCTGTTTGTAGACTACAGTTCAGCGTTCAACACAATAGTGCCCGGCAGACTGTTCACAAAGCTGAGGGATCTAGGACTCAACAGCCGTCTGTGTGCATGGGTGTTGGACCTCACTGGGAGATCTCAGGTGGTGAAGGTGAGTAGGCGCATCTCTGACAGCATCACCACCAACACGGGAGCGCCACAGGGTTGCGTACTCTCACCACTGCTGTACTCCCTCTACACGTCTGACTGTGTGGCCACTCATGGCTCCAACACCATTGTGAA
>JAQMYM010000006.1:1279543-1292169 GCA_030014255.1 Parauchenoglanis ngamensis
CTCTCCATCCCCTCCTGTGTAATGTGAGCCGCACTAAAATGTAAGGGAACCTGAGTCAACAGGTGTGTGTTTGGTATCAGGCTATAAAATTACCTGTCATACCACACACACACACACACACACACACACACACACACACACACACACACACACACACAGAGACAGACACTCTATTAGTATACTTTTCCATTCAGCTGTCTGGAACAGGTCCTAATGTCTTTTGGTCACTGATACAAACCGTACACACAATACCTCTGTGTGTGTGTGTGTGAATGTTTTGAAGTTCATGCCTGTACATCTGAGTCTAATCATGTCATGTTTAACATTTATGAGTGTGTGTGTGTGTGTGTGTGGATGATCTCTGTCCTTCTGTTTGCCTCATCATGTAACACTTGCATATTCCTAGGCTGATGTTATTTCTTCTTATTTCTCAGTTCCTTGCTGTGTCCCACAGTTGTTCAGTTGTGTGTGTGTGTGTGTGTGTGTGTGTGTGTATGTGTGTGTGTGCGAGAGAGAGAGAGTTAGATGTCAAAGTGGGACGACTTACCATCTATATTTCAGTAGCGCTTGTCAGACGTGCCTCTGCTGGTTTTAGTTCTTTGAACTCTGCTTTTCTCTGACAGTCTCCTGCGCAGCGACGCACAACAACCCCGTCGTCTTCGTGCGCTAATCTGGAAATTCAGTCCTCTTTATTTCAATTGGCAAATACAATGTTGATGTAGCAGGTCTGATGGTTGAGGCTCTGTGTTGGGGTGCAGTGGTTCGCGCCGTCATCTCACAGCATCAAGGTTGTGGGTTCGAAGCTGCCCGTAGGTGCAGATGGTTGTTTGTCTCCGTGTTAGCCTGAAAGCGACAGATCGGCGACCTGTCCAGGGTTGTACTCTCAAAACCAGTTAAAAAAAGTAGAGAAAAAAAAAGAATGATAGTAGTCGTCTTCTCCCCATGAGCTTCAGGTCTGCGTTCAACTGATTTTGTGTCTTCAGCCACTTGGTTGCACCAGAACTAAGTTTTTTTGTCTTTTTTATGGTTTTCTTTTTAATTTAGGGCGTTTTTTTTCCCTTCTAAGCCAACGCTACAAAACGTGGAGAAGTTCACAAACGGAGGTCAGAACGACGGGTCCACTTCGAGGCTACACTTTGTCACCCTCCGAATGCTAGCAAGTGAAATGATTTTACAATTGAACTGCACGTCTCCAGATAATAATCATGGTTATGAAAGCCTTTAGTCATTACCTTTTATGTCTTCACTTTCCAATCGTGTCTAGTTTATGAGAAGGGCCTGAAATGCACCCAGAGGCCATGTCTGCGTGGCGTTACAGCTCATCACACTGTGATTTATTTGCATATTATCATCTATGAAATTCACAAGGATAGGATGGAAATCGAATAGCTTTCATTTGGGAATTAAAATGTCTCTTTTGTGAGCCGGACTCTATCTGCGGGCCGATCTGCTGTAGCGAGACATCCAGCGTGGCTGAATATGAGCCGGGGGGTGAAACGTTATCGTTATAGTGCGATTATACATTATAAATGTGGTTATGCTATGAAACGCTGGAAGGAAACGAGTCGATTGTGTTTCACTGCCGAAGGAAGACGCAGGAGCAACAGGTTTGGAACGGACAGCGGTGAAGACAAAGTGACTGTTTTCAAGCCTTGGGGTAAATTTACACAAGCCTTAATGAAACATTATCTGTAACGTATCTGCAATGTCGAACATTTTTATGCCCGAGCACTGCTCGATTCTGGATTCTGAGCAGTCACGAGGCGTTGATTAAATTTCTATCCCAGCAGCTCTGACAGTAGCGCAGCTTTATACTAATGCGCTCGTCTTGAGACGTTCTCGTTTCCATAGTAACCGCTCCTTCTCAGGTGTTTGTACGTCCGAGACGCCACATGATCCAAATCTAATAATAAATGGATTAAACATCTACAATCGGTGATTTAGTAATGTTTTTTCGAAGGAGAGGTTTATTTAACATTTATGGAAGGAGTCTCCGGCGCCGTCGCCAAAGCTGGGAGCGCAAAAACACACTAGGACTTTGTGGTGACGTAACTCATCATTAATAATATTAAAACTAATACACTGGTTGCAGACATTTGATAAGCTTAAATGCAACTATAAACAGATGTTGCTGTTTAATCAATAAAATGACAAACTTCCCATCATGTTTTATTGCTTGCTTGCCTGTCTGTTTAGTTAGCGGCTTGTTTGTAAGTCTTCTGAGAGGAATAAAACCTCTCACTTCTCATTAAAAGGGCAGATGTTCTGCTTCACGCAGATGTTCCGCCTCACCATAATTTCACCGTGTCTCAGAATAAGAACAGCCGCTGTCCAGTTCACGTTCAGGACGAAGCATGGAGCAATGATCACCGCCCGCTCGACCATCCTGAATCTTATTCAACATTCATTCTTCTCCCCAATTATGGCCTAGCCTCTTCCATTTAGCTCTTCTAAGCAATCTTTAATTGATGCCACCCAGGCACTTAGCTTCTGCACCACCCAGTCTGGTGGCTTCTATTTTGAGCTCCGGACCAGGTCGTGTTTCTTTTTTTCTCGGTTTCCAGTTCCCAAGGGAACGACCCCTGTCACGGAAGGACTCTCCCTGTCCCCAGAAGGGCAGAGATGCTTGGTCCTGGTTCACTGGTTCTTGATCTCTAGTGCTTGATGGCTGGCAGCCAAAGGATGGCTTTGTCAGAACCATGTCTACGGATCATAAATCGTTACAATTCTTCTGAATTTAGCAATCCTGAATCATTTGCACAGCTCGTATACGTTATAATTAGCAATACCTATAGAGTTATGTACAGTTAACACCTGTCTCCAGCGTCATAACCACACCCACTGTTTACATAACGCACACCGCGGAATGATCTCATGTAGGAGTCATTTAATTGAATGTGACTTATAAATAGAATTATAAACATCTATGTTTCTCCCGTAAGATTTATAGGCTGTCAGACCTTCATTCCTGTCAGCCACGTGGCATTGGATGATATTTGCCGCATCTATGTTTGTACCGAGTTAACAAGTCTCCTGGATGCCTTTAGCAGCTTTATGTTTAGCTCTAGGCCTGTGTGTGTGTGCGCGAGTGTGAAAATCGCCAGTACAGGTGGAGTTTCCTCAGCAGGAAGTCTTTCATTGGAAAATAAACATGTTCTCAGGAACAGCACCACAGTGTCACAGTGTTGTTGGTTTTTTTTTTGAGTCTTACAGAATCTTTAATAGAACATAAGGATATTTTTCTGTCAGGATTTTTTTGTTCATTATAAAGCTTCCTGTGTACTCTATGTGGAATAAATCCAACACAAAAAGTAAAAAATATACTTTTGTAATTAATAACAGTACAAAATACACAGGAAACTGCAGCTGATTGACATAAAAAAAAAAAAAAAATCATCAGACACTTCTATAATTTCACTGAATCCTAATCTGATCACAAATTTTAGAGCACAGTGTCAAAAGTCAGGACTATTCCTTATCAGGGCTAATAGTCAGGACTGTTCGTTTCTACCTTCTAGATATAATTAAGACATTCAATACAGCATGACTCTCAATTTTATTTTCATCCGTAAGCCTCTCAAGGCAAATTTATGCACAACAGCCTTTCAGATTAGCACATTTCATTGGTGGCATTTCTGTGCAAATCTTCTATTTCAGTCTATGCAGGATTAGCATTATAAAGCTGCACCTCAAACCTGAAAAGGTTTTTGCAGTCCTGAGTAACTGAGGTGGGTTTTAAAAGAGAGCGAGAGAGAGATTTAGGTCAGTCAAAATGAGCACGTAAATAAATCCCACAGCATTTGGATCTTTTATAGAAATCTGTCTTGAAAACAGTCTCTAGCGCTGGTTTCCGACCCTGGTCCTCGAACTCCCACAATACCTCTGGGGGGAAAAAACTGTTAAGGACTTGGATCTTAGTGGACTTTGGAAGATGGTGGAATCGAACCTACATGTCACACAGCTACGTAACCTGATCACCAATAATCTAGCTACATTTACATGCTAGCTGATCTGATTTGGACGACGAGCGCTTGTATAAAGGCTGTCACATGAATCATTTCAATTAGATGAACCTGTACAGAGTGAGGCTGCTTTACACTGGACAAAAATCACGAAAGAATTCCTTGCTTGTCTTGCTTAAAGCTCTGTCTACTGAAAAAAAACCCAAAATGTAGAAGAAAGCATTTCTTCTTAGAGTAGATGGATATGTCAGCGCAGTCACACATCCCCGAAACACCATCGCCTGCACTCAGCTCGGGTTATAGGTTCTTTCATGTTCCTGAAGAAATGTCACACGCTCTCTCTGCTCCAGAGGGGTGACGTTGTCTAACTGTTCTCCTACTTTATTATTATTATTATTATTATTATTATTATTATTATTATACCTGAATTGCCACAACACCAGAAGAGTAAATACCCCTGTGACCTGTAATTGCCCAAATTACCCAAATATAAACACCCTCCTTACTGCTAATTGCCCAAAAACCTAAAATAAATAATGTAATTTGTAATTACCCCACACCTAAATATAACTATCCTTTTGACCTCTAATTGCCCCAAACCAAAATCTAAATATTCTCCTGCCTGCAAACTGCCCCAACACCAAAAAATAAATAGAGCAGTGACCTCTAATTGCCTTAACCCCAAACATAAATACCCTCTTGACAGCTAATTGCCGCTAAACCCTTAAAAAACACAAAAGTTGGAATTGCCGATTGGAAAAATCGGAAATTGGAAAAGCCCCAAGACCGCATATTAAAGTGAAGGATTATGATGTGTGTGTGCATTTTACATTTACGGCATTTGGCAGATGCCCTTCTACACAGTGACTTCCATGTATCTCGTTTATACAACTTCCTGTCAGTAGGCCAATATTTTTTAACCACTGAGCTTCCGCTACCCCTGTGTACCTCAGTAAAGTTTCTGCACGAACAGCGAGGTCTCGTTATTATTGCTGCCATACGTGAACAAATCTGTTTTTTCCTACGAGGTATCAATGTTTCTCTACGAGACAGCTGAACAAAACTAATGGCACCTTAGCATATAATTCAATCATCTGGCATCTCAATCGGAAAATGTAATCTTCACACATCAAACAGCTGAAATATTGATTGGCTCGTTTGTTCATCTTCGGAAGCACTTCATCCTGGTCAGGGTGGAGGTGGCTCTGGAGCCTATCCCGGGAGCACTGGGAATGAGTCGGGAATACACCTCGGATGGAACGCTAGTCCGCTACGGAGCAGCACGAATACACACACACACACACACTCATTCACACCAAGGAGCAATTTAGTGTAGCCAATTCACCTATCAGCACGGTTTTGGGAAAACCTCAAAGACATGGAGAAGACATGCCAAACTCCACACAGTTAGTATCCCAAGCTCAGGACGGAACAGGGGATCCTAGAGCTGTGAGGCGGAAAAGACGAGCACGATGGCGTCCAGTTTGGATAAAAACGTACAGAGTCAGTGTTTGGCTTTAATTAGTTGGATTAACTCAGAGCAAGAAAAACACTAAAATGTTCAGAGCAGGGAAATTCCAGGACCAGGACTGGGAACATCACAATCAATTACTGTTTTCAGCATGATCAGTGTACTGGATATTTCATCATTAAATGCTAAAAAATAATACAGCATTTTGCTCTTGCTGCTTTTTTCTTTTAATATGATTAGTTCTGTTACAAAATTATCAAAATATACATATCAGAACAAAACACTGACTTTCACTAACCACTTCTTCCAAATCTTAAAAATGACTGCTGTTTATGTTCAAGCATGGCTCTGTTATAAAACTGAATGTAGTCTAGAGGGATAAGCATCCGAAGCTTTCATGTATATACCATAATGGAAGAGAGTGCTTTCCTTAGGCTACATGCTCCTGCAAATAAATGGGAATCCTTTCAAAAATAACTAGAGGAATGCAGAGAGAAGTATCAGCTCGTCCTCCTTCAAAAGCATTCTGAACAGACAAACCACTCAGCCGGTGCCGACCTGGAGCCAAGCCGGTCCTAGATCAATTATTTATCTGGATAAGATTAGATGACCCCTGAAATTCTCTTGCTATGCTGGCATGTAGGTTCCCCGAGGAGGGTTCGCCTTTACCTTCGGGCCTGAAACAGAAGTCGTGGCAGGATTTTTCCGGCTGCGGAGCCACCATGTTAGTTTTTGAAGGCTGGTTACTTTCACTTTCTAGTGAGCAGGAGAGCTGCAGTCCAGTTGTTTTCAGAGATGATAATCCAGTTCTTGGTTCCCCTACCAGGCTAGACTCTGAGTGTGCCCATTGCCCTCTGCTTGCCTGAGAAGCTTCCCCCTTTAGCGATGGTCTGCTGTTAAACCACAGTGCTAATGGTGGAAGACTCCTCAGACTTGCCCTGCCTGCTGGGCAGAGACTTGAGGTACTCCAGGTGGCGCCTGGCATCTTCTTGATTATGCCGCACGTAGTAGACCAGGTAGGAGATGACCATGGTGAACCATCCAAACATGGTCACTAGCATGGCCACGTCTGTGGTCTTTTTGAGCACCACGCATAGGTCCAAGTCTTTGGCCAGCAGAAAGGGCACACCTTGGGCACCCGAGTCCTCGGGCTCGGATGTTTGGCAAACGATGCCGGTGAGAGACACAGGCTCCAGATCGAAGCGTGGGAGGGCCCTCTGTAACCGGCAGTCACAGTGCCAGGGGTTGCCAGTCAGATTGGATCGAGCCCTCACGCCTTCAAAAGCTTCGGGGTCCAACGTCGCCAGCTGGTTAGAGGACAGGTCCAGGAAGAGCAACGAGGCAGCCAGGCCCCGGAAAGCTCCGGGCTCAAGCAGTGCCAGCTCATTGTGGGAAAGATCGAGTTCGGCCAGCAGAGGAAGATCCTGAAAGGCATTGGCAGGGACACTGGTCAGCAGGTTGTAGTCGAGGTAGAGGCGCCGCGTGTCATTCGGGATGTCCCGTGGGATCTCGGTGAGGCGCAGGTTGCTGCACCGCATGGTCTTGCCCCCAGACAGACCCTCGCTCTCGGAGCAGTAGCAGCGTTTCGAGCAGGAGGTGGCTGCGTGGTGGAAGCAGAGTGTCATCAACACCAAGCTGTGGAGCAGCAAGCACATGACCACAGAGTGCCGGAGCAGCCAATAGGACGGCAGCGGCATGGTGAAATGTCGGCATACTCCCTTCAGAGCAAGAGAGGCAAGAGGATGTTCCACAGTCACGCCTGGCCAAAAAGAAACAAATACTACAAGTTAAACAGGAATGCAGTGGTCCAAAATCACATCATCATTATTATTATTATTATTGTTATTTTATTTGTTATCCATACGGTCTTACCATCTTGATATGATATAACACCTGATCACTGTCCATCTTCCTAAGCTGCCTTTATAAAATCTGGTTGCCAGTTATTTCACCAGCCACACTTAAATCTTTTTTAGTGTGTGTGTGTGTGTGTGTGTGTGTACATAACCTACTTTGATTGCCCTCTAATTAACACAGAATAAATCACATCCCTTATACCTACCAGCACACACACACTCACACACACACACACACACACACATGCAGAATAACAAGCTGCCGATTGATGGCTGAAAGCTCCTGCGAGCCGGAGTGTGTTATTTCATGCACAGATGGAGGCTCGCTGCTCTAATTGCTGTAGGCAACAGGGATCTCTCTCCATCCCTCTCTCCGTCCCTCTCGCTCTCTTTTTTCTCCGTGCTTTAGTGTGGTACTGAGCAACCAACTTATGCAGCTGGCTTTACATTTCTATAAATTATTGTTAAAAATACAAGCGTAAAGCTCCACTTTTAGCTAGAGGGCATGAATGAATACTTTTCCCCTGTGAACACCGGTTGATTGAACTCCCTGCTGCGCTGTCCTCATTCACAGCTCCACCTCAGGCTCTCGTACAAACCAGGTTTGATGAGGAGTGGCAGGGGGTGTGAACAACATGCCTCGCCTCAGCACTTTGATGAAAGAACTAGGAGTATAATTGAAAGCGGTTTTTATTTATTTATTTGTTTATACATTTTTTAAGCTGATATATTCATAAAAATACTGTCTAGACTCTGAGTTTGTGTGGAATGTTAATGCAATTTCATATGCTAAACCTGTGCCTGGCATAATGATGCGCTGAAAGAACAGTCCGGAATTTTAGCCATTATTTATTTTATCTATTATATTAACAATTACATGTAAAGTCACAAGCCTTGAGTCCAAATGAGTAAATGCTAAAGATTTCACCCAAAGATGACGTCAGTATGTTCATTATGGGTGTTTACTGTTGATTTGTGTTTATAAGACTCCATGTCTTGACCATAAGTTGGACTGCTATTCAAGCCGTGGTTGCCATTTTGGTCATCTTATCCCACAGGCACTGAGGATTGTAATCCGCAATCGTTTCACGCAAGACATGGCGCGCTTTGTGTGCAAGTGCAAGTAACTGTGAAGGGCAAATTGTTCACCTGTTCTGTATTTCACGTTTCTTTTTTCTGTCCTGTCCTGTTAGACCATAAAGGAAGCCACTTCCACCACCACGTCAACTCATTCATAGTTGCCCAACAGCCCGAAGTTACACATACTACATCCATACGCAATCCAATAATTCGGCTTGAACCAAAGGAGAAGACTTCACCCGGGTAAAACAGAAAGAAGATGGCAGTCCAAAGTGAAGACGGTCCAAGGTGCGTCTCTGGTGATGTACAGGAACAGTTTAAACGTTTCCACAGATGCAGAGAAAATAATTTTTTTTATTTTCACAGCATATGTGTCATCTGTGAACATCGGGGTCAAAGGACAGGTAAGATGGCGGCGGGGTATGTCTGAATCGTGTCCTTAGTACTCGCTCGCATACTCATGGAATGTACTACAGTAACAGATGGGTGGTAGGCATTTGACCGACGTTAGTGCATTCTGAGTACTCAGATTCATCTTTCTGACAAAGTTCTGGCACTGGAGACTCCTCCCATGAATGCTAAATAAAGCTTCATCATAACAAAGAATAAATAAACATCTCCTTAATGTCAACGACTGCGTCCCCTGAGAATGAGCTGTTACTATAGAAACGGTAACGCGTTAGAACGAACGAGCTACTGTTTATGGAAATGAATCAACACCTTCTCATCAATCAGAATCAAGAACTCAACAGTGCTGTGGTATAATTGGTATCAGCAGACAATTATAGGACACGGAACAGAACAGCAAATGCCAGACGGACTGCCGTGCCGAAATATCCACACAAAAAAAAAGAGGTAAATTCATTCTCCCGGCTGAGAAAACATAAAGGAGTTCTGTGCGTCTTTAAAAGAGAAGACAAATGGCTGGAGACCCGACGAAATCCACTTATGCTGATTAAAGAAAGGAATCGATCTCTAAGTACTTTTAAGCATCCCATTATGAGCGTGTAGCCTTAGCGTGGCGTGTTGTTTGAAGTAGGGTGATAAGACGCATAGTGCTACAAGCCACCAGGGAAATGAGCCCTGTAATGAAGTCTGAAGAAGTGCGAGAAAGAGAGACAAAAGAAGAAAGGAGAAAGAAACAGTCCTGACCTTAAAGCTCCTTATGGCCTGCTGTATCAGCTGTTGCCAAAAGGTCCGCTAGGAAACAAGCCCAGATGTTTATCGCCTCTCGTTTTTCAAAACAACCAGCCATAGTTTCACCGGCATTGTACTGAATCGAGACCCTGCTCAGCCAAAGGGCGTCGGTTTACCTCGTCACGATAATGTGGCTTAAGCGGCGGAGCAAATAAAGAGCGCGTAGATAAGTCAAAGCGGTAACATCATCCCACTCCGCACTCATGAATGCAGAGTTAGGGTTAGGGTTAGCACAGGACGCTTTCATGGCGTTTCTGTGTGTCAACTAAACAGTTTTAAAACAAGCAAATTAGTTCAAAGAAAAGGTTAGAAGTAAGAAAGGATGCAATCGGAGATGAGAGGAATACAAACACGGTCAAGTGTAAGAACAGAAGCGTGACAATGTAAAATATCTTCAAGAACGAGGGTTTTTATAAAATAAGACACAAGGTGAAACCTTCGCTCTGACTTCTGCGACATGTTGGAATGGCTTGTAATGAAAATAGGGTATTAGTACACTAAAGGCACATTCATATCATTACCAGCGTTATTAAATTTGTGATTTGTGTCCTCTCAGAGAACATAACCAGACTGTAATTCACACGACATGATGAGTAACCGTTATTACTAAGAAGGCTAATCTGATGACAGTGGTCATGTCGCTCGGGGTCCTCCTCATCGCTGATATTAAAGCCCTTCAGAAATCTGCTCAGAAGAAGAATTTCAGTCGTGAGTAACATTGTTTAGGAACATTTAGTCATACTCAACCAATTAAAGTGAAGCTGACTCAGTTCTGTTCCGTATTATTAAGCACTGTTTCCAGTTGATTGTTTTCCTGCATGTCCGAAGAGTTTTACTCCCATGTGTTTGAGTTCGCCAGTGGCTTCTGCCAGATCGTTCTGACCAATCAGAGAGCGGAATTAAACAGGGTGGTGTTATGATCACATTGTAGGCTTGTAACATGGTTTTGCGTCCAGAACTTTAGAAGTACGGTGATGGCGCACTGATGAACACCAGGTAAGATTTACTGGGCAGCTGCTAAACCACCTCCAGGTACCTTTCATCCCTGACACGGCATTGGCTTTCTCTTCCTTCATATTCACTCACTCTCACATGTATCGATCCGGTGCCTTGTGCAATGTCCGCTGCATGGTCGAACAGAGGTCACGGGTTCATTCAATAGCACTAAAACCGGTTAAAGCAACAGCACTCTTAATAAAAAGTGACGTATATGCCACAATAATCGTATTACTGCAGCTGTCCATCAGCTTCATTAAACTACGGCCTCTTTACGTCGTAATCATGTATCATGGAAACAAAGAGGGTTGGAAGCGCAAGTGGTTTCTTTAGAATCCCGACACATCCATAAATCCAGTATTGACGTCCTTCATGCTATCTATTATACAGTGGCAGGGCACACACAGCCTAATGCATGGAAATGAATCGAATAATCAATTTTAAAATCTCCCAGACTCAGATAGGTGGAACAGGATGTTCTGCAGCCTCCTCCCAGCAGGGTCCCTTTTAGACAAAGACTTCCTTAATATATGGAAAGCTGTAAAGCAAACAAACACCACAGCACTCTTGAATCCTGATTGGTCAGAGGGTGTTGATTTATTTTTTATAACCGCAGCTCTGTGCATGTTAGTATGCTGGTGTTTTTATACTAACTGCTCATCCAGAGACTTGTAAAAGAACATTTATGGAAGGCGTGAGTGTTCGGTAGCAGAGGGGTTTACACTTCTTTGCAGTTTCTTGGTAACATGATAAGCTGAGTTTTTTTTTTTTAATCTTACTCACTTCAAGAGAGATTGAAGAAAGGCAGGGTGATGAGGGAACAGCTGGATACAGCTGCTGTAATGTAAGTGAAAACAGGAACGAACTTGTTTTTTTTTTTTGGATGTCCCACAATATTAATTCATTAAAAATGTAATTATTGGCTTATTGCTGTGGTATAAGAGGAATGAAATAGGAGTGGACATGCTGCTGTAGGAAAATAATTAACCTTGGGGTGGTGACAGTAAAAAAAAAAGTATGTATTTGCATTTTGGTATTTAGTATTTATTAAAGTTGTAAACAGTGTCATGTCAGTTAAGAAATGTTAATGTCTGTTAAGTTACAATATTATACCGGATATTATGATATGAAAAATAAAGTGGTCAGTGACCATGGGTTTTATCGCTGCATTGCTGCAAACTGGGAAATCCAATAACCACCCAGTAACCATTAACAGTCTTAATGGGAGACGTTCGCATTTTGTTACCCAATTTAAAGTCTGGTATTCAAGTCTAAAACAGGTGGAAATGATGCAGGCCAATGAAAATACTGGTGTTCTGGTTTTCATGTGATCACCAAAAACAGCATAATAAAAATGATAATAATAATAATAACAGCAACAACAACAACAACAACAATAATAATGAGAGGTAAACCACAGAGACCAAAGAAAAGACAAGTTAGCCTATGGTTTGCATCACACACACACACACACACACACACACACACACACACACACAAATTCAAGTTGCATTAGCTTTAAACCGTGAACTCACGTTTTTCTCGCGCTCGTGACCGGAGCCTTGGAAAGTTCCCCTTCTCATCTTCACTTCATGAAGCGCAACACAGGCACGAGCGCGGCGCACAAACAGCACGCGCGAGAGAGCGCGTGCGTGCGTGCGTGTGTGTGTGTGACGGAGAGAGAGAGAGAGAGCGTAGAGGGGAATCAGCGGCACGCGCTCGTGTCGAGAATCCCAGACAAATGACAAATGCCCGCGTGCGCAACGAAACCTTTCGCTCAGTTTCCACGCAACCGGCAGAGCGTCACAGGCGAAAGGCGCGAGCCAAGGAAGTCAGAGTAGTCGTCCAATCAGCGACGGTGACTCTCACTTCAGCATCACGCGCTTCTTCATCGTCTCAGAGTGCGAGCTTTCTTTAAGTTTTCTTTCTGCACAAAGGTACAGCAGATTTACAGCGATTTACACGGAATAAAACTGCATCCTAGATAAATCTATCTATCTATCTATCTATCTATCTATCTATCTATCTATCTATCTATCTATCTATCTATCTATCTGTCTATCT
>JAQMYM010000006.1:1310198-1329082 GCA_030014255.1 Parauchenoglanis ngamensis
CACACACACACACACACACACACACACACACACACACACACACACACACACACACACACACACACACACACAGAGTCACAGGCCATGTTCCAACCCACACCCTATCTGTATCCTGGTCCAGTTCCTGTGTCTTTCTGCCAGCACATAATGATACTCGTGAAAGCAGAAGTGCAGATTATTTATAGTGAGTTCTGGAATATATTTTCTAAGCACGCACCATGACGCTGCGTTCGTCCCTCACAACATCAAGTATTTAAACAAGAGTCAGTAAATAAACAATAACCACCGGATGATGTCAGTGTTATGCTTCTGTGATCGAGATAAAGAAAATAGAAGGGGACCTTAAAGATGGCCGCGTCCTCGTCGCTGCGGAAATCGTGTTTCGCTGCATGTTTCCACGGGATACGAAACATGGTCTTCTCATCATCGTCCCATACAAGGCCACGGTATTTCCCACTGCTCACCTGCACGCACACACACCAATGCACACACAGAGTTATCAACACTGCTCCCAGCATGATAAGAACTTGATGAGAAAGCAATGTTTATGGTTTTATGTATTGTGACATGTACGGTCAGAAAGAAAGAGAGCAAAAGTATAAAGCAAAGCAAGAAGGAAAGAAATAAAGAAAGAAAGAGAAATGAAGGACGTCAGAGAGAGGAGAGTGATGTACTGACCTGCTCCACCAGCCATGAGCGCAGGCGACGTGTGCAGCGAATTTTCCCCGACGGCATCCTGAAAAGCACGAGTGTATATTGATGAGTGATAAAGGCTGCGCTCCTGACTGCAGGCTCTGTTCCACGCTGGCTCAGGAGAACCCTGTGTCCATACCGCTCCTCAGCAGCGTCGCCCTTCATTTAACACAGACGGCTCTTATCTCGGCTTCGGCTTTATCTCGCTCCTGCAGCAGCTCCGGTTATATCGGGCTGGAGATATCGGACTCCACCACTCGGGAAACTCTCCACGTTTCCTCCTTAAAAGGGAGGGACTTTTTACTGCTCGGTGCACTGAATTCAGGATTTGGGGATTTTTCAGCTGCATTAACTACTGACGGTCTCACAGATAAACAGGCACCAAAATAAAGAACGTAAGGAAGCAACAGCATGGTGATGTTACGGTGATCGCTGTGTCACCACACTACAGTCTCAAAACACTTTCTCAGCTTATTAATACATCGTACACTTCGGCTCAGAATTAAAGGTCCTCAAACTGGAAAAGAAACGACGAAAGCAGCCGTGTGTAAGTGTTAGAACATCGGAGGAAGGAATTTCGACAAAAGTCTAAAATGGTCACGAAGACGTCACGCCGGTTCCTTAAACAACGCACGGTCTGTTCCACAGCAGAAGAGCGTTCGCGAGTTCGATATCAACAACGCCGCAGCCACCCCTGGTCAGGAGCTGTGTGGGAGGGGCCGTGCTCGGGCTCCCCTGTCACTAACCAGTCCGGGGCATCACTGCACTTATGTAGTGCATATTGCTTGTTGATTATGTGAAAACATGGAGCTCCTAAACAAAAAGCTTTTATTTATTTTCTTAGCATTTTCCATTCCACGCACCCCCACGCCCTAAAACCGAAGTCTTGAAACCTACAATATGGCGATTTTCGAGGGGGAATGACCGCAGACGCAGACGCAAACACCCCCCCAACACACACACACAAAATTGCACAACTAACACAAAACAGCCATGTTTGATGCCCAGTTTGTTTACAGATGAAGGGACACAGGGTGTATTTAGAAAACATTTGATTGGAGCCACAATGAAGGACAAATCGCCAGATCTTTTCCGTTGCTTTCCCACAAATTATAAACTGAGACCGAATAAAAAAAGTTTAATTTACTGGAATCTTTAATTTGAGATTCTTATCAGGAAATCAGATGCCTTCTATTGTGGACCGGAAGCACATCATAGATACAGGTTCATTCACAGATCATGAGATATGAGGAAGGAGAAAGCAATCTACAGGTCAGAGTTTCACTCCATACATGTGTAACTGTTAACACTGTATCACACAGAGTCACTGATCACTTCTCATGTTTTATAGACGACAGGGAACACACACTTTTCCCTCCCTTCAGTGATCTGCACTCCAGAAGCAACACCAGCAAACTTGGATCTGTCTTTATACTTATAGCCAGGTCAGGTCAATGCAAAGAATCTTTCTGATCAAAGACATTACATCCTAGAAGACTGATAAGCTGTAACCTAACACACTTATTTCAAATCTGTCACGTGAACACAGGTAGTGTTGATTTTAAGTTTCGTTTACCTTCTGTCGGTGAGTCTGTGCTGATCTGTGGTGAAAAGGAGTGTTTCCGTCTCAGTCTGTGTGTGTGTGTGTGTGTGTGTGTTTATAGGATCTCTGCCCTGATCTCATACACACACTCCCATTGCCGTTTCTCAGAAATCACGTGACCAACTCAAACTCGACCTGAGCTTCTTATTCTCACCGGCAGAGGGCGACAAAGGCGATAGTTAAAGTAAAGCGGTAACCATTTATTTACTATTTATTTGCTCGGGTTGTTTGTTTGCGTAATTTTATCACTATAAGCAAGGTAGTTATATGAATAATTATATGAATATATTTAATATAAAGGTATATTTAAAATTTTATAACTTTATTTATTCAGTTTTGGGGTTTTTTTGTTGGGTTTTTTTTAGTTTACTTTAGGAAAAAAGTGCATGTTTCCCAAACACTTTACAAATCCGTAAAGAAATATTGTTCACGTTGGTGCGTGTACCATTATAAAAATGTGTTAACTTGTAAAAAATTGCAATTTTATATTGCAAATATTCCCCAAGGCTCCTTTGTTGTATTTAAAGGCTGTATTTAATTGCTCTACAAGGTTGAGATTATTAATTTTTAGCATAGAATGAGCAAACACACGAATGGTGTGACACAGTGGCTAGCACTGCAGCCTCGCAGCCGGGCTTAAGGATCCAGGGTTCCAGGATCAGTCCTGAGCTCATCTTACTGTTCTCCCTGTGTCTGCGTGGGTTTCCTCTGGGATTCCTAGTTTCCTCCCAGTGTCCAAAACCATGCAAGTAGGTGAACTGGATGTGCTAAATTGCTGTAAGGGTGAGTGTATGAATATGCATCTCTAATGTGCTCTTTGTTGAATTGCCCAGCAGACTCTGGATCCACAGTGAACACAATAAAGCATTTACTGGAGATTAATAACGAATAATAATCTACACTGATGAACCAAAACATTATGACTACTTACAGGTGAAGCAAATGACGGTAATTATGGTGCAAGATGTCTGGGATATGTTAAGGTCAGGGCTGTTTTTAGTGGTACGTGGAGCACCGGCAGCAGGTTATGAGGCAGGCGGGCGTAATGTTTTGGCTCACCTGTGTGTAATGTGAGTAAAACAGTTTTTATTAGTAAAATACTTTCAATCTGACCTCATCAGTCGATATCACAATATCATATATGAAATAATAAAAACAATGAGAGAACTTACTTTTCTTCATCCTATAATCTTTAGGAAATTCAGGTGATGAAACTTCATGTTGGGCATGTGGAATATTCCAAACATTTCCAAACAGTGGATGTGTTCAGGTAACAGGGCTGATTAAAACTAAAATGCCTCATTTGTTCACATCCTGCTGTATCACAATGCCATTTTTTTGTTGTAATTATATGCTTGCTTATTTTATGTGGTATCAATGTATGCTACATGTGTGTGTTGTGCGTGTTGTTAAACACACTAATGCACATACACCATGCCAGACAGAGGCCAGACGTCTAAAATAAACAATCACCTCAGTGCACGTATAGGTTTTTAAGGTGTTTTTCTGCATTTAAGGTGGATCAGATTAATACACAATGTGTTACAATTTTACACATCTAAAATCAACACTACATTAATTTCTTAGATCATTTCTTAGACATTATCATTAGCCGTATTCGGAAAGAATATGATGAATGATGACCAATTAGATGCTATTTCAGGAACACACATGTGTAAGATGTGTTTCCACTCCACCTTAAGAGGCACCTGGGCGGAGCGAAAGGAAAGCGAAAGTGCAAGAGGAAACGGTCGGAAAAGTCTCGCGACTCATCTCACTGCATTCATCTCTCATCTCATCTGCTTTTTTCTGCCAGAAACTCCTCAAAAATGTCCAAATTTAAGATCAACCGTGACAACGAGCTCAAGGTGAGACACACACACACACTCACACACACACATCCCATTTACCTGCATCTTACTGACTTTAATTAGCGCCGCAATTAAGAGCAGCAGCCGTCGGCACGAGCTGTGGGCGGGGCTTCGTACCCTGTTGGGGAGCAGACAGCCATGTCCCCACAAGGACGGGAATAGTTGACAGGTTTGACCTTGTGGGGACATTTTGCTGGTCATCACGTGGAAAACTGCATGCTTACAAAGACTCCAAGCTTCCCTGAGATTCAGGTCAGAGTTAGGGCTAGGTGTAGCCTAACCACCAGCATTTCCTGAAACTAAATGAACCTGAAATGAAAATCTAACTTAAACCTGCGTTTTTAACCCCAAACCCAGACCATAAAACTTCAAATGAACTCAATCAAACTCAACCGTGGCTTTTGCTGAAACATAAATGAAACAAAAACCCTAAAGCTGAAATAATGAAAGTAAACAAAACTAACCCTTGATTTAACATTTTACAAAAACTATAAGGCTTAGGCTCGAGCCCCGGCTTAACCTGCAGTAACCCTACAGTGCGGGTGTACATTACAATCAAACCTAAAATCTAAACTATAGCTTTCAAACTAAAATGAACTCCTCCAAATTAGTAAAACTGCACGACAAACATCACTGAAAATAAACCTGGGTTTATACTTAAATCCGGGTTAGACCCAGATTAAACTTAAAACAGAAGTGAAAACTGAATGCAACCTGGTTTTAGATTACATCAGTAATGAGATGTAGATGTAGATCTGTAGATGGCGTTAGACCCAGGGCTAAATTAAAACCAAACTTGAATTAGGCTTAAACCTAAACTACACATTTCACTAAAACTCAGTCTTAAACCTAATCTAATCTTATTTCCTGTTGGATGCATAGCAGTTTGGTGATGTCCACACACTGTGCTGTATTATTCGTGTGTGTTTCAGCCATTTTAGTCAAATAACACTTGAATTCATACGAGTTATTAATGCATTATCTATGATTTATCATTGTTTTATTTTCTCCGCAGGTCCAAAACTACCGCCATTCGCTGTATCAGAAGGTAGAACTTCAAAATTTTACATGAAACTGCATCTGCATATATAGATATATGTGACGATCTTCCTTTGAAATTAAATTACATTGATTTCTTTGTAGGCGCCTGTGTAGTTATGTATTTATATTTATATATTTACATTCAGGCAGAAGATCTTTTCTCTAATCATATCCCGAAGAAGATTTCTCAGCTGGACAATCTGATTCAGGTGAACGCTGCTTTAATAAAAGGACCACAGATGTGATTCGAGGACATGTATGTTCTATATTATGTAATGAATAAACCAGCGTAAGCGATGGGTGGCGTGACGACGCCACCTCAGGTTGATTATTCTCCTTTTTACAACTACACATTGTTCTAGCGTCCAGCACTCATGCTCTGTGTTTCAGGAGGAAGAGCTGTGCGTCTCCGATCTCTCATCCCTCCATGCGCCCCTTGATATTCCCATTCCCGATCCTCCAAGCCCGGAAGACGAGGTTAGCCGCGCTACTATGAGTACCTCCTGTAATTGATTTGCTTTATGTAATTTCATTTCTCATTATTTTTTCTTCAAACAGGAAATGGAGACGGATAAGAATGAAGAAGAGGAGAAGAAGAAGAAACGTAAGAATTCCCACACATCCGTAGCTGTGTATAACGTTCTCCAGGGTTTAAACGCTATTAAATCTAATTAGTTGCATGGGGTTTTTTTTATGTCCTGCAAAGGTCCTGTGTGTGGGTTCATCAAAGGAAATGAGAAGATCATGAAGCTGCTGGACGTTGCGAAGCCCGAGATCACTGGGCTTAAAGAGACCTGCATCACTGTGAGTCAACAACTCAGCTCAGAAATCAACCCGATAGGGCTGAAACGTTGCGACCGCACTGGTGCACTGTTGTTTTAACATACGTAACGCTAATTCAAGGGTTTTCCCTGTGCAGGTTTCCTGCTGGATTTCACTGCTGATTCCTAAGATAGAAGACGGAAATGACTTTGGAGTCGCAATTCAGGTTGGTTATGTGCCGTCGTTATAAAGCAAAGATTAACTGCACGCGCCCTGTTCAAGCACGATCTCTTGTTTCAGAATGATATGAATACACCACCAATAACAGCAGTGTACTTCAGTAAAGATACCGGATATAGTATAGAATAGTACGTTTCCAGAGAAACAGACCATTTCCGACAAAAGTCCTTCATCAGCTGTGCAAGCGAAGCGCTTCTGACGCTGTAGGAGGTGAAACCTCTTCGGTATTCCAACAGAGTTCCACATATTTTACGGGTAATCACAAAGGAAGACGCCATCTTCTGGTCATTGTGGAGCTGCTGGGGTAAAAAGTAACAAACAATGTCGACCAATCAGCTTGTTCTAGACGTAATGCTGGTGAAAAGTCTCGTCAGTCAACAAATACGAGAAGATTTAAAGGGTCTAAGGAATATATTTTTCTGCCAATGTTCCAAGAAGGTGTGGTTTTGGAACTTGCAATGTATAAACAGTACTTTATTGTACATGATCCCTGTTTGTTTGTTGTTTTCAGGAGAAGATCCTGGAGCGAATTGCAGCTGTGAAAACCAAACTGGAGGGATTTCAGACCAACATTAACAAGTACAAAGTCATTTGCAAATATATTATATATATATATATATATAGATAGATATTAGCAAAATATCCAGCGCTACAGTGACTGCGGTGTCGGTGTGTGCAGGTATTTCTCAGAGAGAGGCGACGCAGTAGCAAAAGCCTCCAAAGAAATGCACGTGGTGAGAAAAACAGCTCCATGTACCCGTGTTAACTGTGCTTCATTACTCATACACGTAAACTACTCATACACTCATACACGTGATTACAGATGGACTACCGCTCGCTCGTCCACGAGAAAGACGAAGCGGCGTACTGCGAGATCCGAGTCATCTTACTCGACATCCGCGGATATTACGTCTGTATTCCGTTAGATTATTTTAGTGTACTTGCATACATCATGGTATCGTTTGTCAACTTTTACTTCACGTAAAGAAATACAAGTCACGCTGTGCTTGTATCTGCAGGCGGAGCTGTACGACATCATCAGTAAGAACCTGGAGAAGGTGGTGAACCCGAAAGGAGAGGAGAAACCCTGCATGTACTGAGAGCGAGACGCATCGTCCTCACGCACCTGTCTCACTTCACGCCTGTTAGGAATGCTGTTTCTTCCATATAGTTCTGACCAATCACAACTACTACACTGTAATGACACTCTTGTCAATAGAAATAAACCGTGGTGTTTGATATTAATCCTGTGACTCCGCCTCTTTTTTTAAAAGTCCTACAGCGCAAAAGTTGGAGCGGAACATCTCGCCTGAAAATCCGAACCGGTATCCAACCTCTTATTACATCACCAAACACGCGAGCCAATCAGGTTTCAATATGCAAATATCTTCTATTGCACTGATTTAAACGTTATCTCTTGCTGAGGCTCATTAGAACGTTTTCCGTATAAATTTCCCGTTTTCTTGTGAAAAGTTTACATACTTTTATTTCATTTTGAAAAAAAAAAGTTCTTCACAGGTTGTGTGTGAAAGATTTCTGTAACGGATCAGATAATCGTATATTAAACTCCCGGTGAAACGTCTTGAGAGCTGCGACTGATTCGACACGTTGATGCATTTCCGTCTGAAACAGGAAGTCACAGTACCTGTCACAAACCTGACAGTAGTTCAGCAAGCTAGCTAAATGGCGAGGTTAACGAGAGCCTTTTTTCAGCGGCGGAGGATTTCTTAACATCCAGGACGAGATGCCTCTTCCAAATGAAGCGTTAAATAAACGCACCGCCAAACCACGTTTACTGTTAACGAGCGGCTTCGGTAGAGCACGACACGCCCCAGGGGGCGGGGCTTATACGTACTAGGGAGTATTTTACTGGATGACCGCATGGCAAATACAATAAAAAAAATCTGCAATCATTTCCCAGAAGTGACAAACTATTAAATGAAAATCTACAAAAGTATCATGTTGGTGCCCATTACACGAAGTGACCGGTACCAAAAAAGCCCTCAAGCTCAAGACATTTTGAAGAAAGTTTTTTTCCAGAAAAAGCCTTTATTAATTAATAACAGAAGAGAACCACTGTGTAACAGCACTAACTCAACTCTTCCTGATACACAATCAGACATCAGACTAACTCAGACAGAGGACGTTTTGTATTTAATAATAACAATAATAAAATTAAAAAAAATAAAATAAAAAAAAATCACAAACGTGTTACATTTTTGAAAATAAAATAAAAATGAGAGCTGAAGTGGATTGGCTCACACCTCTGGTCCTTCTCCTCCCGGGATTAACTGTAAAACACACCGTGTTATCAGCACATATTATACACTTTAACTATTCACAATTAATGTTCCAGCACTTATTATTCCTGCTCTTCCCTCATCAGTGTTCTTACTGGTACAGTCGCCATTCTGGGGCTCCATCATCCCTTACGTGTCTCGGGGATCTGTCCCAACGCCTAGCATTTATACCAGGACATTGGCCTTTATAGAGCTCTGTCCCAAAAGCTGGCATTCTCCCCTAATTAGTGAGCTCACTAGAACCGCACACAATTCTAGAACCAATTTTAGGGCTCTGTCCCAAACTCTATCCCTTATTAATGTTCTAATTAAAATGTCAGGCATTTTTCGAGTTCCCTTGTGAAATCTAGTGAATTTTCTGGAACGTCAGCCGTTTTAGGGCTCCGTCCCAACCTCCAGCACTGCTGGCCCTTTTGTTTTTCCTAAGTTCAGTGTTGTTTGGGACGCAGCCCGTGGAACCCACCATGGTGATGTTGTTCCCGTTGAGGAGAATCTGGTCCAGTTTGGTTATCCGTCGTCCCTCAGGCGTGATCTCACTGTGCAACGACAAACAGGCGAACAACGTCAAACAGGACTGTTCAAACTTGTGCACTTTTTAAATGAGTAAAAATATACGTACAACTCGGTGACGTCCTCGAGCACCATGTCTGATTACACACTGGTCAAAGGACAAATCAATCACACTAGCATGCACAGATTCCGAATCAGCAACCTCATGCTAATTCAGGAGAAACTCTGAAAGGATACTGACAAAATCGTCGAACCCCAGCAAGGTTCCCACAATCTCTTTATCGTTTTTCATGACGATGTGAATCCGGGAGCCGATACATTTATCCACCAGCTCTGTAAAAGAAAAACAGCCGTATGAACAAGTCGCACCAGGCTAAGCTATGCTAACCAGCTACTTTACATTATGCTCAAATGAGATAGTGGAAGCTGACTGGTTAAATGGATTTTATGTTAAAAAAAAAACCCTATATTTAGCTTTCTACTTTATATCAGTTTAACATACAGTATGTTTGATAATGTACGGATGACACACAAAAAAAAGTAAAGCTAGAACTGTAGTACATATTTCCACATGTCTTCTCGACCAATCAGATTCCACCGTTTTATCCAGCCGTTTTACTTGAATCGAAATGTGGCAATTTTGAATTTCTTCACTCATTTCATTACAGTTAGCTTTATTCTATATAGTTTTATAAAACTGTATGTATTTTGTATCTTTTTCCACAATAACTTAAGTAGTGATTTTTCAGTACTTATCTAATCGCATCTAAAACACATTGAATAGGTCAACTATTCATTACAATCTTTTTTAATTTGGCTATAAAAAGAAACCAAGGGTGTCAAAACACACCCGAAAAACTGATTTAAAGAAATTAACATCCAGATATTTGACCTCAGCTGCCTGAGGTAAAACCTGAGGTAACGCCTTCTATTAATTTCTTTAAAAAAATAAATAAATAAAACAATCTGAAAGTCGCTTAAGGAACCCGAATCCACACTATAAGTCAGAATTTGAGTTGAATTATCAGGGTGTACACAAACACTAGTTAAGTTACTAAAACGCGATTATTACAAATAGCTAAATATGCGTTTCCCTGGTGACGTCCCAAACAATAAACTAGAGCACTACATAGCACGTAGTGTTACTTGTGTTTGCGTAGCATTTGGACATCCTGTGTGGCGCGCGACGGCACGATTTGAGACGCACCCACTTATTTGTCTATCGTTAGCACAAAGCACGCGGAGTATAAAACACAGATAGCTACACGAGGACAAAACATTTATAACACCATTACAGAGTCAGCGAGCTAAATGAAATAATAACAAGACTTATAGCTGCACTCTTACCGAGGGGTAGCAACTGTGAGGGATTTGAAGCCGGTGTTGCCGCCATTGTGCAAACAACGCGACCCGGAACTGGAATTGACGGGTTCAAGGCTTACACCGGAAGTAGAAGTGATAAACTTTAGCTGCTGTCGAATAGTTTGCTTACTGTAACAGTAATGTAGCGAATTAAGTACTGATTTTACTCAAATTCATGACGTAAAAAGTAAATAAAAGAAATATCTTTCCACAACATATATGGAAGGCTGATAATGTGCTTAAAGTGGTTAATGTGAATAATAAAAAAAGTTGGAAGGAGTCTCCAGTGTCAGTGCTTTGTAACAGTCTGTTTTTTTTTCCCAAAACAGGAAAGTCTTCAGGACAGCGGAGTTACCCTGTACAGTTTCTCTGTATCACTGCAAGTTATTTTTATTTCTTAATCACTTCAAAAGAGAAAAAGAGAGGCTGGTGAGCAGCTGCTGTATCACAAGTGATGTATCTAAACACAAACCAACTTGTTAGGAGTTTGTATGAAATGGTGTCACTATTATCGACATAACACGGAGGAAAAAAACCTTTTTAAAATGTTTGTAGAAATAGACTTCTTTCGGTCCATTCATTGATTAAGAAAACACACCACTTTATTTTCACACGGCAAGTAAAAATATAATGTAAATAAGATAAAAACTGAAAGACGAGTGTTGGAGTCATAGAAAATAATCCTTTCCAATTTATTAAGACTAAGAACTAAAATAAATGAAGGTGTATCAAAGCAATGTGGAAAAACAATGCTGTGATTGAAAATAAAAACGAAGACACGGCAAAACCGCTATGATAAAAACTTTAAACAGAAGTGAAAAAAAAACCCATTGTACAGCGAAATTGATGGATGTACATCTTACGAATCAAATAAAGGATCAGAAAGATTAAATTCAATATTCAATCTTAAATGAATTTAAAATAAACAATTATTAAAAAATAACCGTCCCAGATCACGATGAAGGCGGAGCTCAGCTTGCGTTGGAGCAGCCATCCAGAAAGCAGAACAGTTTCTCTAAATCAGCTAGTTTTCGGAAGAGGTGACACATTAGACAACATGCTACTGTAACTGGCTACTGAAGTCCTAGTGTTGAGGTCACATTATCAAATCTGACTTGAGCTCTGCTCTTGTAGCGCCAGGGACCATTTTTTAAATGAACATGTAAATCTCACGGCTAATGGCCCACTCACGTGCTAAGCTACATGCTAGGAGCAGTTACACTGATGCTAAGTAAGTGGCCTGTAGGCTACAGCTTGAAGTAAGCACTTTGTTTGACCGCGCATCAAAGAACACACTTCTGCACTGTTGCGTGCACCACTACAACAAGACACCAAACGATGGACAGGTGAAAACGAGGTGTGCGGTTTGGTGATTCTGGGACGTCGGGAGCGGTGTAGTGATAGGAGCTTCCACTCGTGCACACTTTTATTCTAGCTAAACATTCTGTAAATCAGGACCTGATTATCTCAGGTGTTTAGTGTTTGTGGCGGGAGAGAGAGAAAGCGAACACTAGTGATGCGAACGGCTTACTGAAAAGTGTTTATCAATGCAAATGATCATCACTTCCTGTTACAGGTGTGCTGACTGCTAATTTATTTTATTAATATAATTCAATATATTATTGTACTATCTTATATGCAGCATCTCTGATTGCCAGAATTTAACGACAGACAGACAGACAGATAGACATGACAGATGGAGTTATAAGAGGATCAAAAGAAATGACGGATGCATCGATACAGGTACTGGTGGCAGGCGGCGACGTGTGCCGTAAGCCTAGCGTGGGCTGTTGCACCAGTGAACGGCGCAGGAACCGATGCGTTTCAAGCCACCTGATGAAACCATTTAAACGGTGTTGCTCGACAGAGTGCGAGACCTCCTACCTGAGGACCGCGCTCTCGATCAAACATGCCGTTTAAACGCCAAAGTATCAAACAAAAAAAAACACTCAGCACGAGGAGTTCACTGCTAGCAGGCGTGGCAGCAACCAAGCACGTGCCTGACAGATTAATACTAAGTAGGTCACTTATTTTAGAATCAGAATCGACGAGTACAAAAAAATAAAAACCCTGTACTCATACGTAGTGTGGAGAAAATAAAGAAATGCATCCACATAAAACAGAGGATAGACAGACAGACACCACACACTGGACAGGAGAATTACAATGATTCATAATCATTGACATTATATATATATACATATATATATATATATATACACATACATACATATATATACACACACACACACACACACGCGTTATTATATGTTAATTCCATCCTGATCTCACGCTGACAGACGTTAAGGCCGCTGATTTCGGGTAAACGCGCTCGGATCGGGGCGAGGCAGTGCTAAATGCTGACTGGTCAAACAGTAACGACGCACCAGACACAATACACTGGGACACAGCAGTGCGTTAGATCTAAGAGTACGTGAAATGACAAGGAGGGAGTGTGTGTGAGGAGAGAGGCAGTCACGGCTTGGCTGCCGTAGACTGCGGGTTCGATATTAACGCTGGCTGAGAGAGTGTTGAGAACCACGATGACATCACCGACTTGGCGCTGTTCAAGGCTCCACCCACAGACTGACCTGGAGAGAGAGAGAGAGAACAATAATCAACATCGTGTGTTAGGAGCACGTGCTCGTGTCTGACCACCGACGGTCTGAAGAAATGGAGTAAGCATGAGACACAGGTAAGCGCCGGCGATGGGCTGGTGCTCACCTACAGCGCGGCCGGTCTGCACTACGCTCCTGCTGGTGCTCATCACTGCGCTGCCCAGTCTCCGCCCTCTCTCGCTGTTCTGTACCGAGCTACACAACACACACAACGTTAGATTCATGTGTTCTGAACAGATGACAGTCCACTCTAAAACGTTTCTAGATAAGAAGCAGACAATTCTGATCAGATAACAAGGAACACATGGAGATCAGGGAGATGTACGATCCTGGTCCGGCGGCTGAAACGTAACGTCACAAGGTAGCGTCTGGCTGCTTCTTCTTTAAATACGTTTCAATTTAGTTTCAAAAGTGCAGATACAAAATGTTATTAATGTGCTTAAATAACTGCAGATGAAATGAAGGAAAGAGAAGCTTCAGCAGACTCACTGTGAGAAACGCAGCTTCACGTCGGCCACGCTGTACTGGCCCTGGAACGGGTGACTGCGGACGCACAAGACACGCCTCCGTTTACATCACTGAGGCAGAAGTTCATCTCCATTTAATAACCTCATAATGTTTCAGACTCCATCAAACCCCCCCCAAAAAAAACCCCAATAAAAGTGGAGCAGAGGAGTGCGTGATGAGAGGCGCGCTGAGGATGGCGCTCTTGGCTTTTCTTTGTTATTCTTTCTTTCTTTTCTTTATTCTATATCTTTATTTCTCCTTTTTTGGTCCCCTTTTACCTTTCTTTCATTATCTGTATCCTCCTTTCTTCCTTAACAGTCTTTTTCCCTCACTCATCTTTTTCATCTTTCATCCTTTTTTTTCCCTCTCTTCTTCTCATGTTTCTCTTTCCTACTCTCCTCTGTTCATCTCATTCTTTCTCTTTTCTTTCTTCCCTGTTCATGCTTTTCTTTCCTTCCCCCCCTTTTCATCTTTTGTTCTTTCTCCCTTCTTTTCGTCTTTCTTTTTTTCTCCTCTGTTTCCCCTTTGATTTCTAATTATTCTTTAATTATTATTAGTTGTTGTTAAGAGCAGCATTCTGTGTGTCAGTGCTGCGGTCACTGGTTTTGGGACGCAGCCCCGTGCCCTCACCCCGGTATGATCTCGGCGATGGCCGGGTGGTGTGTGCTGGACCACGCTCTGTAGTTGTGCGAGATCCTCCAGGCTGAGATGAACGCAGAGCCGTAATCTGCCAGCACCTTCTCGTCTGTAACAGAAAGCAGTTCATAAGGGACGGCCATCAGCAAGATCTCTCACACACACACACACACATACACACATACACACATACACACACACACCAGCGTTAATCACCTGTGTACCCGGAGTGTGTACCTTGCTGTAGTGTGGATGCCAACAGTGTGTGCATGTAGAGTGCGAACTGAGCCCGGATCCATTCGTCCCCTCCCTCCCAGCCGGTCCCGTCCAAAAACACGTCCTCACTCTGCTCACACACACTCTTCAACAGGAAGTCGCAGAAACGCAGGTCAGCTGTGGTCAGGCTAAGGACACGCCGTAACTCCGGGTCAGCGATGTGGATCACTGCCTCCTCCACCTGTGCGCGCACACACACACACACACCACCAAAAATGTGATCTATGCCAACAGGTTCTGTTTAATCAAATTACAATGTGTGTGTGTGTATCTTACGTCTACGATGGCGTCACTCAGGTGTCTCTGCTGACGGAACAGGATGTTAGTTGCTCCGGCAACGAACCCCCGAACTCTGACATCACATAGCAGGTGATGCTGCTGAAGAGCCATGTAAGGTAAACACAAGTAACCCTACACACACACACACACACACACACACACACACGGACATTAAGTAAGAAGACAGTGTCACACTGGGCGTTTCACTCGCTGAAAAATCAGCAATTTTTTCTTATCTCTCTTCCTTCCTTTCCTTTCTCTTCTCTTTCATTGCATCACTAATGGGGTAATTAATTTTTCACACAAAGCCAGTTGCTGCTGGATTACTTTTTTCCTTTGATAAATGAATCAATGATTTAAAACTATTTTGTTTACACTCAGGTTGTCTTTATCTAAATTACTGTACAATTAACTGTGACAAAAATGTACAAATAAAAGAGGGGCAAATACTTTATCACAGCGCTCTGTGTGTGTGTGTACCTTTGTGAAGATGGCGGGCGGCAGGCCGCACGGGTCCTCCTCGAGCAGGGGTGTGTGTGGGTGTGTACTATGTGCGCGTGCCTCACTATGCGTGTGTGTGTCAGTCTGAGAGGGCGTGGCTTTGGGTTGGACAGTGATGGGCGTGTTCGTCTCTGACTCTATACGCTCCGTCTGTGCACTTCTTCCTCCTTCTCCCTCCTCCTCCTCCTCCAGCACGCTCGGGTCCAGACTCTCCCACTCACTGTCCAGCCAATCAGGAGAGCTCGGATTGGCCTTAGCACCTTCGGAGCGTTCCGATTGGTCGGCTGCGGGCTCGGCAGCGAACACGTCGGTGTTCTCTGCGAGGTTTACACTCTTGATGATGTCCACACTCTCTGATTGGCTGCTTTTCGGATGATAGTGAGAGGAGTCAGGCAGGCCGCGCTCGATCATACCTGCACGCACGAACACACGCTGCATCAGCACTGCTAACAACATCCGGAATGTCTGGCTTCCAGAAGTCAGCACGCGCATCGAGAACGTTTAGTACGCGCAACCTTTCCCCAGCCCACTTAACGCTATTTGACTTTACGAACACTAAAGCGGTTCATCTGCCGGTACAGGATTCAGTGATCAAAGCGAGACAGTAATACAGGTGAAATATCAGTAGCAACAACAGGAACACGTTAATACACATTAATACAGCATGCACAGTTAGAGTGTACAGTCCACAGTGTTAATACTGTGACTTGTTGAGTCAGTGTGATGGTGGGGCCCGAACTCTCCATCAGGGCCTCAGTAACGTGTTGCCCAGGTTGAGGCTCCCTGCCCCATGCGGTCGTTCAGGTGTCGGCCGATCAGTCAGACGTGTGCGGTACGTATAAATCCACGAGAATCGGATCAGAAATGTCTTGGGATAACGGCTCCATTCTTCTTATGGCCGTTAAAACCTGGTGACATATCGAGACGGGGCTTTTCTTTATCGCCACTGTAAGAGCAAATTCATTTTCCGAATAGTTTTCCCATTCCCTTTTTTCGCTGCCATGGTTTGCTCATTAACAGCACACATATGTAGTTATCATTAGCTGGCTAGACAGCAGGTTGACGTTGATCTAGCCAACCAGCCGATATTTTACTGTTTTTTCCATTTTAAAATATGTTGTGATGATTGATAATGGACACGGACAGTGGTGATCTGCTAAATATGCCAAGCGAACAGTAGACAACAGAACAGTAGGTCGTGATCGGAAGGTTGGTGACTACTAGTTTAATACGATGATTTTTAAAAAAAATCCAGATAAAATTCGAGTCATGTCAAAAATAAATCCACATACATGAACGTCAGCAGCTTCCTTCTTCCGCACTTAGACTCTCAGCACACGCCTATCTTAAACAACACGCTTATCATCCAACACATCATATTAACACTTCGTGAGTGTGTGTCTCACCAGGGAACAGTGAGAGAACTGTCATCAGTGTCCCCACTAATCTGTTAACAGGAGAGACATAGAACAGCACCTACACACACACAGAGTTTAATTTCATTAGACCGCACATTAGATGCACATTTACTCATCTGAGTCTTTGTGTGCGTGTGTGTGTGTACAGACCTTCTTCTCCAGCAGAATCAACTTAAACAGAACCAGGACCTAAAACACACACAGTGTTAATATTATTATTATTATTATTATTATTAATCACACAGTGGTTTTGAATTAGATGTAATAATGAGTGGTAAAGTGTGGATGTTAAAAAGTCACAGAGTTACAATACATTAACCTGCCATCCTGTAATCACTGGGTTACCTTGTGTTTAAAGTGCAGTATTAAATCTCGCGCAGACAAACCTGCAGTGAGAGTGAGAGAGAGAGAGAGAGAGAGCGCGCGCGCGAGAGAGAGAGAGCACGTGAGAGTGAGTGAGAGAGAGTGCACGTAAAAGAGTGTGAGAGAGAGAGCGAGAGAGTGCACGTGAGAGAGCGAGAGAGTGCACGTGAGAGAGAGCGAGAGAGTGCATGTGAGAGACAGCGAGAGAGTGCATGTGAGAGAGGGAGAGAGAGAGCGAGAGTGAGAGAGAGCGAGAGTGAGAGAGCAAGAGTGAGCGAGAGCGAGAGAGTGCACGTGAGAGATAGCGAGAGTGTGAGAGAGCGAGAGAGTGAGAGAGAGGGAGAGAGAGAGCGAAAAGTGAGAGAGAGCAAGAGTGAGAGAGAGCATGCCCCATGTGTGGTTGGTAGCTGGAGCTGAATGCTGAATGAAGTGTGTGCTGGAAGGGAAGCTGCTCTTCCTGGCCGACCTCTCTACTGCGACGGCATGGAAAGCCACAGAGCGGTATAAATAACCAAGTGCCTCAAACCCTCTCCACTATCTGACACACTCGGCTCGACAAATACAAGATTCCTGCAAATCTACGTGCACGAGAGGCCTCTATCAAGAAGCCAGTCAATGTCATTGTGCAGCAAAGATAAAAAAAAAAGCAATTACTCATTGCACAATGCTGAGTTCAGAATGAAAAGTGTTTTGCAGCTCATCACTTTTTCTCGGCTTCTCGCAGAGTATTAAATATATCCTCCTGTCATGGCCTGCAGTCGGAGCGACAAACAGAATCAACTGGAAAAAAAAAAAACCAATGAGCTTATTCTGAAGAAAGCAGGGCTCTGCTGCGTTATGAAAAAATGCCACTGTTTCAGTCAGAGCCTGGAAAATTGCTCTGTGGTGCGCAGTATAACTTCATAACATATTTCATCATTGATCGCTGTTGTTTACATGATAGTCTACAGTATCGTGCCTTCGTGAATAATCCGAGCCACGTCGCCTTCACGGTGTATCTGACGGCAGCTTGAGCATTGGACACTTACTTTTTAATCACCACACAAACCTGATGAACTCGTGCACATGGTTCTTTGGCTGGAAACAACTTTGGCGAGTCCGACTCCCAACTCGTCCTCCACCCCCGCCATGGCTGGTATCCCAGACAACTGTCAAAGCTCCGCAACCACCTGTTTCCATAGGCACCTCACTAACGAGAAGCGCATTAATGAGCTATTTTGAAAAGCGAGGGAGGAAGGGAAGGGGTGAAGGCAGTCCAAAGTGACGGGGTACTTGCTATTAATTATTCATACCAGGAGAATTATCATCAGGAGTGGCACGTTTTGAATGAATAATTGATTGTGTGCTGGCAGATTCATGTTAAAAGATGCAGCGATGCCACTGATGGACAGGAGCTGGGAGGGGGGGCATGCGAGAAAAAACTACTCCTGGGACGGAGAACACTTTCTTTATAGTGTTCACGGGACCCCACAGCTAATGATCTGGGTCGCTCGGCAAGTTATTCATGCATTTTTTTTATTTCTAGGCCATAGATTGATTTCCCAATTGGACTTTCTGAACGTGCACATGCAAAAGACATTTACCTCAAACTCGCTGTTGGCTAGGACATCATTTACAAAGCAGTCTGGAGAGCGGGTTCAGTCACACTAGATTCTTGCGAAGTTCAATTTATTTCTATGCAACTTTACACAAACGTATTTCGGCGCGAATAAAATTAGGCTTGAACAGAGGAATTTGCTATCTTGACCAGTATCGCAATGGCAACATCGGTCCTTCATATTGCATGTACGAGTTTACGCAATACTTCCTGTCCCGACTAAAACTTCCATCCATCCATCCATTATCTATACGGCTTTATCCGTCTGGGTCGCGGGGAAGCTGGAGCCAATCCCAGCATGTTCGGG
>JAQMYM010000006.1:1334849-1350573 GCA_030014255.1 Parauchenoglanis ngamensis
TATATGAAAGTCTAATGTTTATCAGTACATTACAGAAAATAATGAACTTTATCACAATATGCTAATTTATTGAGAAGAACCTGTATATTGTGCCTTGCAAACACACATCTACACAAAATACCCCAAAACTGAAGAGGGGAGTAAAAACAACTGATCAGTCATAAATAATAAGGTAAAAAAAAAAAAAGAATAAAAATAAATATTCAACTCAATGTGTGAAACCCAGTGTTAAACCTAATACAACCAGTCACCGTCAGAAGCCTTATAATTAGTTGAATGGAGTGTTTGCAATCATGTTGTGATCCCAATATAAATACTCCTGTTCCTGAAAGAACCCAGAGTTTGAGAGAGAACATACTGGGAAAATATCCGGGAAGTTTTGGTAAAATATCAATCATGGTTTGGCTATTCGAAAAATTCGTAATTTAAAAAAAAAAAAAAGGAAAGAATATGGCACAACCTCAACTCGGCCTAGAGGAGGCCATGCAGCAAACATCCGTTTATACAGAGAAGTGACCAAGAGGCAAAGGGTAACGCAATATGATGCAACCACTACCGTGCTTCACTGGGAGGACGGCGTTTTCATCAGAAATCACAACTAATCCATGCGTTTTTCAATGACGTACTGTTGAGCACCATATTAAATATGCTAATTAGAGGGAAAGAACTGCAAAACATGAAAAATAAATGCACGCATAAGAAATATCAGGAATAATTTATTTGTTGTGAATACATGATGAAATGAAAACATCCCACTAAAAAAAATGAAATGAAATTATTGGATGACTGCGATATTATGCATATGGTGATGGTTAATAAGGATATTCTGGAATCAGCACAAAATAAATACATAAATCAGCGTGCATCCTTAACTTTGAAACAATAAAACTAACTAGTGTTACTAATGGCTCAGCTGTTTACGTGGAGACTTTTAGATGAACCTTGAGGGCGGAGACGTGTACACACACACAAGCCATTTAGGATTGGTTTCTTCTTTCCTGAATGAATGTAACCTGGTGCTTTTGCAGTGTAATTTAATCAAAATGCTTTTATGGAAACGTCTTTTCAACACCTGACCTGCTGGGTAGCGTGGATGGCGAGCTGCGTGTTCGAGTCTTGATGTTAATAGGCAGCGTGACATTGCTGCTTGCTGAATACATGTAGTCAGTGTATTAGTGGAGCTGATCATCAGCATAAATAAAATCTTAATCTCCTTAATGAATCACAGATAGTAGACATCGATGCAGGGATAATTACTGTTAAATAATATTAAATGATAAATCTAGGCACATTTGCTGTGCCTTGATTATTAAAATTGATTTTATAAACTGCAAAACTTCAGCCTTATATTAGCACAGGAGAATCATTGGTCAAAATATTTAAAAAGAGAAACACAGATGTGCCGTTTGGGAGCAGAAACTCTCACTGGTGAGCCGAGTCAAAGGACCCAACTTACTGAAAATAGGCAAACGCATATTCCGAAATGACACTCAGTGCAAGTTAATTTTACAGACGTTCCTACAAATCAAGCCAGTTTGTCATTTGTGACTGTTTATACTGTACCTGCTATAAGTGAGAACGAGAACTCTTAGTGTTCCACAACATTAAATGCAAGTATAAATGAATAAAAAAGTGTTCTTAAATAAATGAAAAATTGTCATTCTTGGCAAATCACTCAGTATTTTACTGTCACGTACACTGTTTATTTCCTACTTCTTGTCATGTCTTTGAGAGTTTTTTTTTTTTATAGTTTTTCAGTCTTCTCATGATGATTTTTCCTCCTCTTCCATCCGGTTTAGGATATGAGAGTTGTTCTCCTACCAACACGAACCGGACTGCTTAAGAGTTTGAGTCTGTTTAAATATTTCGTGACTTAAGACTTTAACAAAGTGAGCAAGTGGTGACTGATTTACACTCAAATGACACAAGAGCTTCATTTAGGACTTCATGTAAGAACTAGCCAAGCTTTTACATAAATGAACTAGAACAGGTCAGACACTTTTGATGCTGCTGATGTAAATCAGTTTTACAGTGTGAAATCTCAGCTGTATTTTAAGAGTATTACTTGCCATAATGTACAAGATACCAATACAATCTTGGCTGAATTCCATAACAGACTGTGTAGTAATGTGTGCTCTCCAGGTCAGATCACATCAAGATCCTCCTCTAACGATGAACCTGCGATGAGAGGAAATTACTAGGTTCTGTTTATGACAATCGGCATGATCTGGAAATCAGCTCATGCAGAATATGGGCTCATGTAAATGCAAATGTTCTTCAAAGTGATCTTGAGGTAATGAGGATACGTTGAGTCTATATGTCGTCATTGCCGCCATCATATTCATAGAGGTCCTGTGAGTCCAGTGAGTGTCGTAGCAGCGCTGACTTTAGTAAAAAATATTGCTCACTCAGAACTTTGTCATCTGATGTCTTTGGTTAAATTGGCTGCCAAAGAGGACGTCATGTTATGCATTCTAACACTGTTCATCTTGACTCACAACCAAAGAATTCTTTTTCGGTCCAAAACTCAGAGTGTAAAGCTGGCTTTAGACTGAGTTTCAACTACTGTCAAATTTAATTTACAACCCAGAAAATAAATAAATAAATAAATAAATAAATAAAGTATTCTCTTTTACAGATAAACTGCATTTAGAAACCAAAGGAGGTGTAAACTTTTGCACCAAGCTCTATAGTGAAAATGAATAAAGACAGAGGCGGGGTGTTTGTGAGGTGTTTAATAATAAATTAAAAGTGTGTGCGCAGTACAGTGCTGAGGGACAGGCTGAGTATGTCAGAACTCCGTATCACACTCAGTAACCAGTTAAACCCAACATTACCCATAATCCCTCTGTTATAGTGGCAAAGGCTCTGACAATTAACCATCAAACCCCCCAAAACACACACAAAGACACACACACACTCATACACGCACGACCGCTCTCACACATCAGGGTAACAGTTATCTTACAGAAATATGTGTTTCCATCAACTGCTGCACTGTTGAATGTTCCGGAGAGGACCTCATGGGCTTCGTCCCAAACGAGGTGTTGAATTACACTAACAATAACGACACAGTCATAGGCTGCGTCCCAAACCACATGCCCTCACTCTAAATAATGTGTCAAAATGAAGATCGTGTTTGGCTAACAGACCAAAGAGTTTTGGTCTGACGACTCAGACTTGGGTTCCGTCCAAAACCAGTCGTCACGTCATAGGCTGTCCCCCATACCAAGAAACTGGCACTGTATTGAATAATGCAACAAAACAATTGAACACCAAACATGGTGGCTAAGTGAGTGTTTAGCAAACAAAAAAGCAGTTCTGGTCTCCTTGAAGACTCAGACTTGGGTTGCATCCCAATCCAAGCCTCAAAACAATTCAATTTAGTGTTCAGCTAGCCAGCCATCACCACAAAGCTCTTTCCTTGGGTACAGAAGTAGGCTGTTTGGCTAGCTAGCTTTTGGTGACCATGACAATTTGTGGGACTCGTGTTTAGTTTTTGGGGTTAGCCAACTAGCAGGTAATATTTTTAACTTTGGGTTGTACCCTAAACTGGATCCTGCTTTACTTAAATAATGTCAAAATAGTGCTTCCTGTTTGGTGAAAATGTCTAAGCTACATGCCTAAACATTTAGCATGCATGACAAAGCATTTCCATCAGCCTTTAAAACTCAGAGCCACAAGCTGCATCCCCACCACCTCCAATACACTGTTTTGATCCGATCCTGTTTTATCAGGCACAATGAAGCTTCTTGTTATGTTGCGTTACATGACAGCAAACGTTTTGCTGGTGGTTATGGATGTTAGCTAACCAGCTAGGCAGTTAATCAAAAGTAATGCGGGCAGAGAATCTGAGGCTTGAGAACAACCGTTGGCTAGCTACCAAACATCCAGCAACAAGATTTTTCCTAGATACCTATGGTTTTAATTATATGATGATTAGGATCAATGCAAAAATATAGTAACAAACAGTTAAATTGCTTATCATCAAAAAGGACAAACAGATTTTATTTTTGTGTGCAAAAAATTTAATAAGCCATCAAGACAATTTACCCATAAAACCCTGTTAAAACAGTCCTTTTCCATGTCATCAGCAGAAAACCAATGGTAGACCTATCCCAGATTCTAAACAAAGCTGGTAACGTATCGCTCGGAGGATAGTAGATCATAGCCCATTTGGTGGTATCTCCACTATACCTTTACAGTTTACTGCTATATTAATGGTTTGGGACACATCATGTCTGTTACACCTCATAACACTTACTTAACCAACACTTAGTATATCCCACTCTGGCCAAGTGACCGGTTTCCTTGCTTGAAGAGGGGCTAGGCTTAAAATTTAAAGTGACATCACTGCTAGCTTTTCTATCAGTCATGTTGCCCACAAGACCTAGCATACAACACTGATTTACAACACAAACACACATGTGTGTTTAGCTAATGTTGATAAACCATTCTCTTGTAGAAGTTAATGTCACTTATTTCAACACAGAGCCAAAGAAACAAAAAGAAAGGCAAGTTGTGATGTCACAATTGAACTTTGTGATATGTTGATTAAGGTCAAACTTAAGCTCCACCCTTGCCGACCCAGAGAAGTGCATGACAGCAGAGATGCGGAGTAGCATTTTTTGTTCAACTGCATAAATTGCCATAATGAGCAGGTGATGGAAATTTAATACCATGAGACAACGTATACAAGTCCACGCAGTCCATTAGGTTCAGACACACACCCATGAGGTTGGTGTAGATGCAGTGAGGAACAGAGCTGACAGGCTTACCTAAAATATTTTTACATGACCGAACCTGCAGTCACACTCTGCTTGTATTTATTTAAAAAAAAAAAAAAAAACAAAAAAAAAAAAAACAGCCCCACACACACACACACACACACACACACACACACACACACACACACACGACCGCAGCCACACTGTGGAAGTTTTGAAAGCAAGTGCATCATCATCAGAACCACTGAGAAATGAGAAATCGTAATAATGCATTAATGAACAGTAGAAATCAGTCTGTGGAGCGAAGATGAGCTCGGCTCTACACCATTGATTGCATCATCACATACACATGGTCAGTGGTGACATCACAGGCCAGGGATGGGCTGTCACATAGGTTCCACAGTAAAGTCACAAAATCTTGACATTTTTACACTTCCTCTACATTAACAGATTATTTAAATCCAAAACGGCTGCTTGTTCTCCGTATGCTTAAAATTGTAGCCAATCATGAAGAGGTTCCAGGTCGAGACATTACAAAGGTGCTTGAGCACCGCACAGTCTTTTTTGCCTCATGGTGGATTCAAAGTGGCCGCTGTTCATTGCACAGTAATCCTTGGATGTTTTCTCCTTTTCTAATTGTTTTCCCTCTCAGTAAACCTGTTAAACTAAATATATGCTTTATGCTACACATCCAGGCCATTGTGGATGCTTGTTACCTTTTTTCGTCACCTCAAAAATAAGTTAAACGTTATGGGGGTGGATCAAAGATGGATGCCACGAGTACCTATTCCTCGTTAAACAGAACTTCTCGGCCATCTTTTACAGTTATTAGCCGTTTACTTCTCCTTGAACATGCTCACGAAGACAGCTGGTAGGCTCCGGTTTGGAATGCCCACCCTTTATTAAAAGGTAAACATCCAAATGTTTCGAAATGGCTGTACATGTCACTAAGTTCAGACTGAAGATGGCCACCATTTAGAGCAGCTGATGCAGTCTTTGTCAGATTTATAAATGGCTACTGTTTCCTTATAAATCTGGCAACTCTAGAGTTTCTCCATCCATGCTAAACTCTTCCTCATCGTCAGGTGGGAATGGGCATGCAGGTGGTTTCCACGGCAACTCAGTGAGGCAGGATGGGTAGAGCTTGGCAATGGCAAGGCGGAAACGATTGCCGAGTCGACCTAGAGCACGGTGGGGAATGGTCTGGGGGCGGAGCCATTGCTCTCGTGTTGCATCATAACGTATTAGTGCGTAGCTGCCACGACGTTCACGCACAAACACACATAAGGTATCAAGAAGAACCACAGCCCGTACACACACCTCTGATACAGCTGCACCATCATCTTCAGCAACAGGCACCGCAGCAATCGTGCGCCATTCATCCCTACTTGTATCATAAATCTCCATAGGATTGTCTCCTCCTCCACCACAATAGAAAATAAGGTCACCGAGAACAGCAGCAGAAGCAGTGCCAGAAAAAAAGGAGGCGGAGCCTAAACAGCTTCTTCTTCTCTGCGCCATTATTTCTGTCCACACGTCATTATATGGTGAGTAGCAAAACATAGCATCATTGATAACAATATAAATACGATCGTTAACAGTCGCGACAGCCATGTTGTGTTGGCTCAAGGAGCTATGAGTTGGCATCGGGCTCGTCACTCTCCATTCATCTCTTCTGCGATCGTAACATTCCATTGTAACATCATCATCATGGCTTCCAACCATGTCATCAAAGCCACCTCCTCCTATGGCATAGACAAATCCTTGGCAGAAGATAAGTATGGGGCGTGTTCGTGCACTCAACATAGCTGCTTTTGCCACCCATGCATTCTGCTGTGCATCCAGCCAATAGAAACTCTGGACTGCCTTCCATTTACCATTTTTGACTGGCTGTTCACCTCCAGCAACAAATACATCATTATCAGAGGTGACAAGGATCCCAAATCTGCGCAAGCCATCAGGAGGGCTAGTTAACTTGTACACTTTTTCAGCTTGGGGACTATAGCATGTAATCGAGCGTTGTGAATCATCGTTACTGCTAGGCAAGTGATGTAAAGGTAAATCGTCGTCATTATTATTGCTAGGTGATCGGCGCAAATGCAAATTGTTAAATTCACTAGGTGGGCGATGCAAGTCATAATTGTTATAGTCGCTTGCTAAATCGGTGTCCACAAAAATGAGCATTTCCTCTTTTGTCATGCCTAACCGTGGTTTAAAGAACTTGGGCATGGATTTGTACAGTCCCTGTATGACGATGGACTTGTGATTTTGAGGTAAGCCACGGAACCAGGCACGCTGTGTGATCTCAGCCAAGGCATCAACGCGCACAAGGCTAAGCACAGCTGACAGGTGACGCTCTCGGTGCGCAGCATCGTACTCAAGCCACAGCGCAGCTGCCTGTCGCACAGTCTCTTCTCGCTCTACGTCCAGTGCATCACTGCCCAACAGTTCCAGCAGCAGAGTGTGAGAGAGCTGCAGGAAGGCCTCACCTCGACACACATGTCGAAAGTTCAGTTCCACCACACGTTGGGCACTGCGCTTCAGTTCGGCACAGCCAAATGCATCAGCCAAACTTAGTATACGCACGCAATTCTCCACTGAGAGCGAGCGCAGGAGAAAATCCCGGCAAGCACACACCACGCCATCCACCTTAGAGACAAAAACAGGATACAGTGAGAGCATTCTTAATTCATATATATGGATTTTATTTAACATCTGGTTAAATAAGAAAACAATGGAATTAATTCACTAAGCAAGCAACTAAATAAGCCAAAAAAAAAAAAAATCATCCCTAGATAAGTAACCAAGCCAGGCAATCCCTACATAGTAACCCAGTCAGACAGTCTCTAGAAATCTAGCCAAGCCAGGAAATCCCTAGGCAAGTAACCAGAGCAGACAGCCCCCTAGGCTAGTAACCAGAGCAGACAGTCCCCAATTCTGACAGCCCCCTAGGCTAGTAACCAGAGCAGACAGTCCCCACGGCTAGTAACCAGAGCAGACAGTCCCCACTTCTGACAGCCCCCTGGGCTAGTAACCAGAGCAGACAGTCCCCACTTCTGACAGCCCCCTGGGCAAGTAACCAGAGCAGACAGTCCCCACTTCTGACAGCCCCCTGGGCAAGCAACCAGAGCAGACAGTCCCCACTTCTGACAGTCCCCTGGGCAAGTAACCAGAGCGTACAGCCCTTGATTAAAAAAAAAATCCAGGTCAGACCAGCCCTGGACAAGTTATCTGGTCAGACAGTCCCTAGACCTGTAACCAGGAGCGCCACTTATCAACCACATGTACATATAGTTTTGTGCATAAATTGTGTATATACACACTTCTGTACATTGAATGGGATTTATTTTGCTTAAGCATGAGGATGTGGCTATACTTCTGCACACTCCTGACAAAATTAATTATGCATAAATGTGTAACAGCAGATAAACTATGTGGAGCTCCTGTATTACTTACTATCATATCAGTGTAACAGAGTAATTACTAATTTACTAAGATTTAGAGAGATGACAGATGGAATGTAAAGTAAAATCTCATAAAAGGATTGCGCATACATACTCATAAAATATATTTATTTTTAAATTGTATTTGCTTATTTGACTAACTACTTATAAAAAGTGTACGATAAACCATTTTTGTTTTGCTCTACTTCATGCAACAGTATCTTTACTACATTGTTGAAGGGGATCTTTTTAGACCTTTTGGTATGCTCCGTGTTGTCTTAAAAAAGCAGCACCAGCAGGGTAAGGTTAGGTTTATTGCCATTTTAGCATTTGAGGCTGTGTCATGGCAAGAAGGTGTGTTGGGTATAATACAAATGTGAGGCAAGAGAATGAATAAATAAAATTATGGGCAAAAGTGGACTGATCGGTAAGATGTAGTGGATACACAGGTGATACATTATGTGAAGAGTGTTGAAATAGATAGAATTCCTTAGATAAGTAGATAGCTGAATAAATTGTTTCCAATGTACATGCAACACCATAATCTAAGATTATATTAAATGAGAACACATGCTAGTGGCTGATTTAAATAAATAGCGTTACACAAATAGATAGATGATTAAATAAGGTTTCAGGTTCAACTTTTAATGGTGGCACCTTGTTGAATATGTCACTCTATGCCTTGGGAGTAGAATTTTAATGCCTTGTGGCATTAAAAGCATGGCAGAGGAGTAAAATATATTTTATTGACAGGGGTGCTTTGCAGAGGTGGCAGGTGGGTGGTTCTTTGTTTTCTAGTATCTGGCCCCACCAACAGGCTAGTGTACTGTTTACAGGGAAGTTGTTTACCATATATTGCTCTTTGAGGACATTTCTTTATGCAAATGATTGTGGCAATGCACGAGCAAATCAGTTTAGAATGTGTAGGATTTATCACTGGCCACTGTGTACAGCTGTGGGTATATGTATGATAAATACCTTTTTTCTTGTTTTATGAACAAATTTAGTACTTGTTTTCTATTTATTTTTTATGTGAGCTGATAAATGACTCCCCAGGTCAGACAGTCCCTGGTTAAGTAACCAAGCCAGGCAGTCCCTAGGTAAGTATGCAGAACAAACAGACCCTTGCAAAGTGACAAATTCATACAGTCCCTTGGCGAGTAACCAGTAGAGACTGTCCTGAAGCAAGAAACCAGAACAGACAGACCCTTGGGAAGTAACTGGAACAGACAATTAATCAATTCTCCAAGTCAGTCAGCCACGAAATACCTTAATAAGATTTGCTTGCTAAGTAACAAAGATAGTCTGTTACTATGCTAACTGACCAGATTAGTCAGTCACTGGGTAAGTAACTACGTGTGTGTTGTACCTGTAGAAAACAAGCCGTTTCATACAGTAACTCCACTGTACTGTGTGTAATTTCCAGATTTCCTGTGTAAGCATATGCAATGATGGTCTGCAGTGTTATGGGATCCACGGTCCTCAAATGGACATGTGACTGTTTGCTCTCGCTCAGTCCACTCATAAACATTGCCCTGAAACACACAAAGTAGAAAAATATTTTACGGTACCCTGGCCCAGTGGAAACAGCTGAAAACCTTCTACTGTTGTGAACTTGCAGACGTTCAGTAGTTGCTTTCTCAGGAGTACTATTTACCAAAGCAGAACAGACTTTAATTGTGTGATAGAGATGTGCGTTCAAGTTTATTTCCTACCTGAAGTAAGAGCTGCATGTGGCCAGGATGATCTTATGGCAGTGGAACTCATGGTCCTCCACCAGCAATGTGATGTCAGTTAGTAATTTTTCCTCGTAGAACATCTTCAGTTGGTCGAGAACAGAGACGGCAAACTGCGAGTTCACCGCGCGGGCTTCCCCTTCCTCTGACATCGTCACGTCCCATCAGTCAAAAACCCAGAAAAACTTCACACTTTGACTTTTAACCAGAGGAAAAGTCTTCAAAAATCACTACGGAGGGCAATAAAGGGAGGTGAAGGGAAGTCAGTCTGTTTGTCGTCTTTTCCAAGGGTGTGAGGTAGGGGGCGAGATGACGACTCCGCCGCTATATCAGTGCTGCGTGAGGTCCGGTTGTATTCTGAATCAACTTCAGGATAAAGATAAACAAGATAAAAAGATTACACCGGTTTTAGCATTACTGCACTGGACATGTTGATTTATAACCAGTATTTACATTTCTTAAGTTGATATTTAAGGCCATGAATCATTTCACAAACTTGATCCATCACTCCGCAAAAACAGCATTTTCTTACTTATCCATGTTTAATACATTTCCACTGATTGAAAATGCCATTTTAATTAACGTATATGGCAAAGCAAATCAGATATTTTCAAAGTTGCCCATGTTAGTTTGGACTTGATCTAAAACGCCACGTGGACCTTCCTTGTAAAAGGAACAATACATAGCCAGTGAAGCGATGAAAATTATGTATCGGGCTTAAAGTATGAAAGCATTGTTGTATTTAACCGGGCTACAAAGCATTTCCTACAGCAATGGTTTTAATAATGACTTTTTATATTACTTTATAAGAACGGGTAGAAAATCTGGACTTAATACGTGCTACTGATCGCACTGCTGAAAATTCCTTAAAGGATCCTGTAGTTTCCCAATGTTTACACATATAGAGAGAGACAAGAGGAGACACAGAAAGAGAGGCACACAGAGTTATACGTCTTTACGTATACACAGGGCCGCAAATCAGATAGGTATCAGATTTAGGAACCGCATTCTGAAGTGACTCAAATCTGATTTGCGTGTCCACACAGCCCTGAAAAGATCAGATCCGTGTCACATTAAGGCAAAAAATAAAAATAAAATCAGATGAGTCACTTCAGCATGGCAGTGTGAACGTGGCCTTTGTTGTTGGGTGATGCAGATGACGCGTGCAAAAACGCATCACTGTGCGCATGCGCGCCGTCTCGGCGGACAGGTGCGTTCTTAATAACGTCAGACACAGCTCACTTGTAATTACGAATGTGACAGGCAAATCGAATCTGAGCAAAAACATAGGAATTGAGCAATGAGGCTTGCAGTGTGAACGTAGCCAGAAAGGCAGACAAAGATGGCAAGAGACAGAGATTAACTGATGCTCTCTGATATTAACGACATATTTTAGGCCTCAGTCGGCTCAAAAATATGTCCAACAGCACGTGACACAAATCACATTTATTTAAGATATTCAAAAAACACCAGAATCCTTAAAATGGATCTAAATAAATAATTAATTCGCCAAATAATTAAAAACATCTCGTGCCCGGTGAGAACTCGGCAGCTGTGTGACCCTAAAGTTAAACTCATACACTGCTGCACGAGCGCGCCTTTACATACATGACTCAAATATCACTTTTACTCCGAATTAATGTTTGTAATTCCAGCATGCCTTCTCAACATCTACTGTGTGAAAATATAAATATATTAAACTCGCATTTTTAGTCAGATTTCCCCGAATAGCCAAATTTAGGGTCAGTAGGTGCGGCTCGCCCCGAGACAGCTCAACGAGTCAACACACCTAACTAAAGACGAGGAAAACACCAGCGTAAACGGATTTATACTAAATAAATACATAAAATAAAAAGGAATAAAATAAAATTTCCTACCCAAAATAAAACGACAGTTAGTCCAACCTAGATTTAAAGTAGCTAAAATGTAAGGCATAATTATAGGTAATAAGAGAATTCTAGCGGGCTAGTCAATTAGCTTAGTTTCATACCCCCCCCCCCCTTTATCTTACCTCAGTAATCCACAAAGTAGTTCAAATCTCCAAAAGCATAAAACGTTTCAAATCCATCCAAGAAATAAAACCTACAAAATCTATTTTACGCCCAGTCGCACGAGCTAGCAATAACGCTAATGCACAACCGTTAGCGCGCTAGCTGTTTGCTAGCAGAAAATTCTGTCAACTGAAAACAAAATAACGCTAGCTAAACACAACCCGTGCATCTATGTGAGTTTTACCTGATAACACGAACCTTAAACGGTTCATTGTGATAAACTGTGATTTACTAACCGCAAAGTGAGTCTGTTTATATATATATATATATATTTATTCTTTCAGGAAGTGCTAACGCTAGGCTTGTAGCTAACTCGGCTTAGTTTGAAAAAAGATGCAACCCCGTAATCGATAACGTGATCCGGTTAAATATTCTGCGTTTTAGTATTGTATTTGTATTTACGTTTCAGATTGTAAACTTTCCAGGAGTCGGAACGAAAGTAAACCGATGACGTGAGCGAAATTAACGACAAAATTGCTAATAATAACAGTAATAATATTGAGCTAGACCGAGGTGACTCGCGGAGTCGAGCAAAACGAGTCGGTTCCTGCCGTGCTAGTGTAGTGCGCATGCGTGGGAAAATGGGAGGCCAAGCACTGCAATCACGACTCAGTATTTCCGAACGGTTTTTGCAATACTACTGCTACTACTACTACTATCAATACGTATTAATAATATAAGTTTTATGTGTAGCTGAGGTTAGGGAAGGTGAATTCTACCTAGACACTTAGTATGTACACATATTAAGACTTTCAACAAAGCCACAAAATGACACTATGGTATTTCATATAAATACAGGTGTCATACAGCCTCCCTGGAGGTTTCCCTCCAGTACTTCCCTACAGTTTCCCTGGAACCTTTCCATAATGCATGTAACTCCGCTTTACACCACCTCATCACTCGTTATTGTACTTTATACCACTGAGCTAATATGTTGCTATAGTAACTGCTCAAACATGGGGACTTTTATGGCTGATATTCCACAAAATCAAAAGTCCTATTCGGATTGGATTAGTTTATAAGGGGGATGTTAGTAAAACATTTTTTAAGTGTCTCTTCAGTGATCTTGAATCTTGCAAAATGACCACAGGAGGACTGAATTTCCTGAGGGCTGTGTTTTTTACAAACCTGTATGTTTACGTCACTTGGTCATATGATCACTCTCCATTCACAACATGGTGTCGAAGCAGTCAAACAGAAAAGAGGCTGGCTCGTAATTCACTTTGGGGGTGAACCAAAGTTCCAGCAACAATTTAAAAATACAGTAAAACAATAATCACAACGTATACATGAAGCATCTCTGACCCTGCTTACACCTGGTTTTAAAATAAATCATTTGGGTGATCAAATCACAAGAAGACAGCGCTAAATACAGCAGAAGTGACATATGCACTAATGAAAGCTAAACACAAGCAATCAGCTGATAAAGACATGTAAACAGGGCCTATTTTCCATTTCGCCACTTGGTACAGTAAGTGTTTAAAATCTCCCCTTCCCACCCCCAGTTTTTGCATAACATGCATGGTCGGTCGTGTGTTTGTACAAGTTGGAAAACCAATATGGACGCCACCAGGAAAACCGCTATTGTGGTTGCTCTTTTAGAATACGGACAACTAAAGAAATATGAAGCTGATCTCAGCCTATTAAAAATAACCTTCAAGTTTTAAACTGGAATATGAACTTCCTTTTATTACTTTTCTGTAAATTTCACGTGGTGGCCAAGTTCACTCACTACTTAGCTATTAGCCATTAGTTAGCAATGCCAGTTGAAAACAACACATTACACAGTATTAAGTACATCAAAACATCATATCAAGATCACACTTGGACACTGCTGTGTGTACAACTGATTAAATGAGACAAAAACAGACAGAAGTGCTAATAAACCGTATAAACTACAGCTTCCGTCAATGTCCAGGCACAGTGCTGCCATTTTGGATTCTAAATTTGGGGTTGGTGAGGATCGCCCGACTTTATGAGTCGGAAATCTGACTTCGAGGGGCATTCCAGTTGACATTTCTGACTCGGAACTCTGATATCATAACTTCCTTTACATAAGTTGTATTGCGTTTGCTTTGACTGTGCTGTTTGAAGAAGACTGGCTTATTTTTAAGTGATAACTCATAGTAGCATGTAACAAAATGTCAAGCTCCTACCCAACAAAGCAAAATAGTTGGCAGGTCTGTATGTGAAGCCAGCACTAGCTAGCATAGGTTTAAGACTGTACAAGAGATTTTATGCTAATTTGGTATTTTAAATAATATTAAACCTTGATAACTCTCTAGTTATTCCAAACGTCAGTGCTTACAGACAAGTGGCTTTGACTTCACATGTCATTAAGTCACTGAAGAGACTAGCACCTCTGTTCTTTGGCTTTTACCACCATATGACCTGCCCTGCTCAGGACAAAGTTACTGGACATGCAGGTGGATGCTCCACTAATGGCCTAGATCACCAGCTACCTCACATGTTGGCCACAGAATGTAATGCTGCAAAACTGTGTCAGATATAATAGTGAGAAGCATGGGGCTCCTCAGGGAACAGTCCTGTCTCCCTTTCTGTTCACACTCTACACTTCAGACTTCAGGTCCAGCTCACAGTCCTGCCACTTGCAAAAGTTTTAGACCAACTCTGCCACTGTGGGTTGTATCGGCATGGGATAGGAGTCAGAGTACAGGAGTGTGTAGTCAGTTTTGTGGAGAGGTGTGAACTAAATCACCTGCAACTTAACATCACAAAGACCAAGGAGTTGGCGGTAGACTTTAGGAAGCAAAGGTCCTGTCCTAACCCAGTCAGCATCAGGGGAACCGAGGTTAGACATTGTCGAAGAATACAAGTACCTAGGCATCAACATAGACAATAAGATGGACTGGACTATAAACCCAGGCACATTGTTCAAGAAAGTTCAGAGACTCCTGGATTTTCTCAGGTGAATCAGATCTTTCAACATCTGCAGAACCATGCTGCAGATGTTTTATCACTTGGTGGTGGCTAGGGTCATCTCCTATGCTGTAGTGTGCTGGGGCAGCAGGGTTGAAGGCAGCCGATGCGAATAGACTGAAGAAGCTCATCAGGAAAGCGGGTTCTGTCCTGGGAGGAGAACTGGAGATGTTGTCAGGGTGTCAGAGAGGTGCATGCTGAGGAAACAATGTTCCTCTGCCCCTGCACACCACAAAGGAGTTATATCAGAGCACCTTCATACTGAGCCCACTGAGGTGCACCTCCGAGTGCACAGGAAGTCTCTTCTACCAGTGACCATCAATCTGTATAACTCCTCCCCCTTCTGTAGGAAGGACAGCTGAACCATCTGACACTGGGAACAATATCAAGATGGGAACAATAACAATATCAAGATGTGCCATCTTACTCTTTCAACATCACTACAATATTACTTCTCGATATCATCTGCAACAATAACTTATTGCTTTTCAATATCATTGCCAATAAGCCTTTCAATATCATGAGCAATGTTACTTTTTCTATTATTCTTTGAGTTTACTTACTTTTACTAACTTAATCTTACTTATGTTTATTACTCTGTTTTCTTAAGTATTCTTATGTTGTGAGTTTTGAGCAACATCTGGCACAAGAATTTCCTTCGAGATGAATAAAGTTGTCTAAAGTAAAATAAAGATATCTCCTCATTTCTTATTCCCTGACACGAGGGGGAGGCCATTTCTCCCACCAGGGGGCGCCACTTACTCATAGCTAACCGTCTAGGCAACGTTTATATGCATTTTTAATGAAGGTTAGGAAAGTGAATTTTT
>JAQMYM010000006.1:1350673-1374247 GCA_030014255.1 Parauchenoglanis ngamensis
ATTGCATATTTCTAGTGAGCACAATACAGCAATTTTTAGTGGTTGACTTACCAGCTTTGTTCAGTGAGTCAGATCATTTGGTTCAGCTCACCAATAAGTGTCGACTCTTTCGAATCTCGTACGACTTCTTACCATTCTTTCTCTAATCGGAGAAAGTTTGTGATGTTATCTGTTAACAATGAACAATTGTTCTGCTCAACAAAACACCGTCGTGTTGCATTTAGTCGGCTTTCAACGTTTACCTAAAAGAACCGACTCAAAGAGCCGACTCATTTCTCCAACGCCCATTTTTGATCTATGCCAGCAGGACTTTCTATACATATAATGAATTTACATGAATGATTCATCATGAATTTAGCATTCATGTCGTGTTTTTTAAAGCTTCACACAAACGTAACACAATGCTGTAATTTTTTGTGTTTTTATTTGAGAACATTAGCTGAAATATCAGTTGAATTAAGGAAAAGCCATTCAAATCTTTTCTTGCCTGTAATGAAAATTATAACCTATAGTCTGTCCATGTGGAGTGTAGGCCTGTTTTTACTGTCACTATTCTTAAAGAAGAAGAAAAAAACATACTATATTAGTATAGAACCTCCTCGTCGTGCTTCTGATGAACACAGGGAACTCAAGTACCTTCCAGCGCGTTCTCAGAGCTGTGGTACCTCAGAGAAACGAGGCTCTGTGTGTTCATTAGTGCTCACAGGTGGAAATAATAAGCTCAACACACCTTCTGGACTTGGTACCTGTGTGCGCTTTTCTCACACGCTATTTAGCAAATAATTTCAGTTTTTGGATTGGTTTGGACCTGGTGGGAAAATTTCTGTTCCTGTGTAACTTTATTCTCCTCTAAATGGAGTTTATTTTTCAGTGATTAGAGTCATGGACGGTAAATACTACTAAGTTTGTTGCTCCAATTTACACAGCGGCTAATATCGACTGCACCTCTTAGCTAGCTTCTTTTATTTGCATTATTTTCAAAGAGAGAGAGAGATAATGTTCAGTGTACCTGCACATTTAAGTTGGTATTGATTTGTAGCATTTACAGAGTAAATTCATCCTTTTCTGTGTTATAAAGTAGTATTTCTATTCCAGTGTGAGGCTGTAAGAAGTGTACGCTCAGACGGTGGTATCGTGGAATCTCGCGATATTTTGGTGTGGCGAATGAATTTAGCTCACTGGTTTATCAATAAAAGTTAGCAATGAGTTACTAAAGAGTTCCCAATATTTAAACAGAGTCCTGGATTTAATATATAAACACTACAGCTGTGTATTATGTTAATTAATCTTAATTGTGTGTAAAACTTATGAAAGCCTTTATGAGAATTAAAGCCCATCCTGGGACACTTTGCTTTAGCTGGTGTGGCTTTAGAGGGGTTTTGGGCACGTGCAGGCTGGTTCTAGCTGGTCAGGTTAGTCAGAATACAGCTAGCTTGTCAGGCTACTTCTGGCCAGGTTTGTTTGATTTGATGGTATTAATGGTTTAGATACCTACGTGTGGTTGGGTTAACCACAAGCTGTTTGGTTTAATTGTATTAGAGGGGTGTTGGACTAGACAAGAACCAACCTGTGTGTATATTATGGTGGTTTATTTTTTCAAACTAGGATAGGGGAATCAAGAAGGATAAAATCACATGAACAGTTGAACTCCAGAAAACCAAAGTCTGGGAAATATGATGTTATAAGTTATCACATTTAGTAGTTATATAACAGTTTTTTTTTTTGGCTAGGTAATTAAACTTTCCTCTATATTTAGTTCTAAGCAAGTTCTTTCTACAGAGGTAAAAGAAATCACTGAAGCCATATATGTTTTTTTGTTTTGTTTTTTTTTGTTCATGTGTGTTGTGTATTATTAAAAAAATAGCTTGACGTATACTTTATATCCTGCACTCCAGCTTGTCATGTTAGTCTTAAAAACAACAACAACAAAAAAAAACCCTATTTTGGTGTGTTTGTACAATAGAGCCAAACAAAACCTCGCAACCCTCGGCCGGAGAACGTTCCGGCAATCATCCCAGGCCATTCTTCTATGTTCAACCAGCGGTGCAGCCGTTTTATACGTATCAATGGCAAATGAATCACCCTTACAGCCAGCATGGCTTCCCTGGATCTGGTAAGGCTTGGCAAACCATGATGGATGTGAAGATATTTAGTAAGGAAATGCCTCTGCAAAGTACATTAGCAGACATGGCTTTTTATTTAACCATAGACACGATTCTCACCCAGCCTGTTAGTGTTAATGTGTGTTCTAAATGTGCTTTCTGATGTTTGCTGTCGTCACTTCCGCAGCCTTCCATTTCGGGCGCCCCTACATGCTCCCTTATTCCTACCTGCAGTACCCCGGTTACGTCATGCCTCAAGCTGCCATGCATCCTGTGGATTACCGCAGGGTACAAGAGCGATACTTTCCGCACACCCCCGGATGTGACGCTTCCCTCCGACACTGCCAACAAGGCCCAGCCGCTCAGAGAGAGACGACGTGTGTAGGAGCCCAAACGGACCCGAGCGAAGCCTTAAATAAACTCCTTGAATGTTTGGATCAACTGCGTGCCAGTGACAGTTCCCAAACATCAGGAAGTCTGTCCCCTTTAACTAGAGGACCAAAGTGTGAGGAAGAAAGTGGAGCCATGGGAACGAAGCTGACTAGCAAATCCAACATGCCGGATGACGATAGAGATACGAGTTGTAGTCGTGTTGAACACGTCACTCAAGAGGAGGACTCATCTCTGGCTTCAGGGAAGGCAGAAGAAGAAAAGAATGAGGCAGTGTACCACGACTGCACAGAGAGTCCCTCGGACTTGTCTCAAAATCACTCGCTAAGTGGATGTTGTCAAGAGAAAAACCAGGACGAGAAGGTCCAAGATGAAGAGCTAGTACAGTCCAGTGAGGAGATCGAGTGGGATGCTTGTCTCGCCAGTCGACCTTCGTCCCAGTCCTCCCCTGCGCGTTCTTGTTTAGCCAGAGAAGCTGAAGATCAAAGTGTAATCCAGAAACCGCAAGATTTTTCGTGCTGTATCCTCCACTTACCATTTGAAAAGGTGCTGTCATCTGGTGTTTTTGGAGCCAGCATTACTCCTCCATCGCTTGGGTCTCCGTTAAACTACACCTATCGTCCTCCTCAGCTCGCGCACGAGCGTGTCAGCGTCTTAAGTCCGTCCCTGGACGAGCTCTCGTCGCACGATGAGCTGCTCTCCACTGATTTAGACGACATTGACCTGTTTCCAACTCGAATCTACTCCAGAGGGAAACTAGCTGAGGTCACATCCAGGAGATGCCACAGTTCAGATCTGTGCTTCCTCTATCCGAAGAAACTGACGTGCGCCGCGTGCGGGTCGCACACCTTCAAGGAGCTGAGCAGGGCCAAAACGTGCCATTACGAAGACGTGGAGGATTCAGACGAGGTTGAGGTCGAACGGCATCTCCGAAACACAGCAGGGAAGGGTCGCGCAACGAGGAAAACGCACGCACTGTTAAAACACAAACTCAGGGCCACGCATCACCGAGACAAGGCGGAAAGTCAGCACGAATCATCACGTTCTGAACATTTATGCTGTGAGACATGCATGTGCTCTACAGAGAAGAGTGCCAGAGCAGCTAACGCCCGCCCAGGTAAGGCTATCTAAAGCCAGGTGAAGCTCACGTAGCATGCTCAGATATTTAGACTTAAAAATGCAAACAATTTTCTCATGTCTAATGTAGTGGTGCATTCTGTAACATGCATATGCTTAACAATGAGTTTAAATCTGAAATTTCACTTTAACAGTTTTGCAAGGAGTAAAACACCAGCCACATTTCCGGCAACTCGTTTTTCTTTTTAATGCAATTTCTTATACACATTTATTACTCTTCACATCTCCTAATATTGAAAATTGGTATCAAACGTTTTGGAAAAAACATTTACACAAGGAGTGATCTTTTAAGCTCGGATAAAGAGACATTTTATTTGAATATGTAATATGTTTCAAAGTGTATATTTAGGTTTTTTAATCAACTAATCAATGAATTTAATGCACAATTAAATGCTGATTTAAAAATGATTAGCGCCTTTGAAGTTAACATGCAGCGCTGCCAGCACGTACGTACGACACGCACGAGTCGCTGTACTGTCAAACAAGGCTCGTGCGTGTGGACGTCCTCTTCAGCGCATGCTGCGGGTTTCCAGTAAAACGTTGATGTGGTGTTTTAATCATTTCTGTGTTGCTCTGGACGTACGTCTGGCTCCTGATCTTGTCTGTGGCCAAGTCTAAACCTTCTAGCTGAGTGTGGTTTAAAAAAGTATTCCTAATGAGAGTTATTTAAATAAATTCTGCTTTTCTGGAAAATTTGACTTATTGCATCTAAATATACAATCATGTTTGCTCATTGTAATGAAGGGTGCTAATATTTCTGGAGAGTGTAATATTCTCTGCAAATATTACTGACTTTTGGGGGTTTTTTCTGTGTGATGGCACAGATGTTAAAGGTTTTTGATGCAGGACTCGGAGGAATTTGTAGTACAGGAGGTTCTAGTCTGAGCACTGGTGGATTAAAATGAAAAGATTTAGCTCATAAGATCTCACGAACGATTGAATTGCGTCTCTGTTTTGCAGAGCGACGATGCAGAGCGGCCTCAGATCAGCCACTGAGAGACGGGGTTGGAGTGAACGCCAGAGCAAAAGCATGCAGAGCTCAACCCTTACCACAACGACCACGTAAATGTGACTTGCACTTCAATTTAAAGAGCTTAATACATAAACACACACACAAACACACACACCAGGGTTTCTGTTAGCTGATAAGTACTGGTATTTGACTGGTAAAACCTTAAGGACTTAAAATGGGATTCGTGTAGTTTGCTAAATGGTTCCCAGTTCTCATTAATATTCATTTTTACCTGAGTTAATTAAAATAAACAGCTATGAAAGTACAAATCTTGGCTAAATAATGCTAACGGCGCTCTTTACAGGGTTTATTTGAGGGATGTGTGGTCTTGTAGGTGGAACTTTCCAGTTATTCAGTTACAGAATGAAAAATTCCTTTCGCACAGCACATCCAATATATTCAGGCCCGGAAGTAAAATTTCCTCTTACCCAGTGAGATACTTTTACTCAATTCCAAAGTTGAAATTTCCTCTTGCGGAGCTCAGACTGATACCAGGTATCGCCATGCATGTTGTGCATTTGAGAGTATTATGTTGCAAGGTAACGTTTGGGTGCTTCTTCTTTAAATATACTTCAATCAGGTTAGAACAAAGATCAATAAAATGTTATGTGCAGAAGTGACTTATAGTCATATTTTTCCGTGGCGGAAAGTTTTCTCGTTCCCGGCAGTTTGTTGACTGTATGCAGTTTGACTTGATGGTGCCATTCTTGTATAGCTCAAAATTTCAGCGTTTTCTCACAGCAGTAGGAATTAACATATGACCAGAAGTACACTCGTGTCTGGTAGACTGCATCGCTCCCGGACACCATGACCTGTACCAAGCATTCCTGGCAAAAACTGAGATGCGTACACACCACTAGTCCTGTATAACAGTCAGGTTATGTGATGAGTGTGCTGGAAATGCTGAAAAGGGAAAACCCTTCAGCGTGTGTGTGCTTTATACAGAAAGACTGGGGCAGAGGAAAGCTCGCTTTAAACCCCCGGCGTGTCAGAACTCCAGAAATGAGGAAAATGATGGTAATGATGAGGATGAAGAGGAAGAGCAGAACGTGCTTCAGTACCACAGGACAAAAGGCGGGTGTGGTTCTTGCACTGATTTTTGTGAACATTCTGCACAAGCTACTGTTAAAAAGAAAATGTTGAATGATATTTATATGTTTCTTTTTTTTCTGTACTCGTTTACTCCTACAAGCTTTTCATTTTATTAAGATAGAAATAAAGACCTATCACTTCAGCACTCACTACAATGCAGGCTTTCTTTCTTTCCTTATTTACATACTTTATTCTTGATTAATTCATTAAATTGTTTAAGCTTGTTTTTTGTAGCCTTTTCTTTATTCCTTTACTTATTTATTTCAGTATTACATTTTCATCTTAATCTCTTTGTCCGTCAGAAGTACTTAGCACTACTTTCTTTTTCTTTTTCCGTGCTTGTCAGCAATTCTCTCTCTCTCTCTATCTGCACTAATGTAATTTCTTGTAATTTATAATCCTTTACGTTGTGATGTAAAGTTAAGAGATTTCTCCTTTTACAGGAACGACTAAAAGAGGAGGAGCGCGATGCTAAATGTCACGTCATCTTCCAGAGAAACAGTAAACGCACGTGTTATTTTTGTGTTTGGATTTGAAGAAAGTGAGTTTTGGGTTGCACTGTTGCCATGGTTATAGTTCACTGGATTAATTCTACCTGCACCTTCTGCACCTGTGTTCATATTAAAGCCTCTTTCCCTCAGCCGCTTTATTTCGCCACTGTCCCTGCAGGTGAAGTGCTTCAAACTGAGCATCATGACTGATTATGAGGATGATAATAATAATAATGTCTGTATTCTCTGTATATATTACAATAAAGTGTTTATATGGGTGACACTGATGTCTCACTGTTAATTTGTGTACCATGTTCATAGCTTAAACAAACTCTATATTCTGCATAAGAGAACAGAAAAATGAGTAAAACAATTAAAGATGCTAATAAAACAGATTCCTTAGGCACTCAGAAGTAAAGGTTCCAAACGGTAGTTTTCCATGTTACTGGGGTGGTACCCTCAGCAGGACCTTTAGTATTTTTACCTGGAAAGGCGAATGCGGTTTTAAAGCAGTCCCAAGATCTAATTATGTAAATTAGTTAAATTAGTTTTTTAAGGTATAAAGATGTGCCACCTAACAGCATCGGAGAGGGTAGGAACTGGGTAGGAGCATCTTTATCAATGTGACATTCCAGAAAATTTCTTCAGAAAAATCTGCAGCTCCATGTTGCCTCATCTTAAATACCTAGGAAAATCTTTTGCATTAGAAATATAAATGCAGGTATTAATCAGACCTCAGTACCAGTGTCAGTATCTATGCATCCCTACTTTTAATGTCAGACATTGTCACAAAACATGAGCAAGCTACTGGCACCAGTGGAGAGGAAAAACTCCCTGAGAAGACAAGAAACCTTGAGCGGAACCAGACTTGAAAGGAAACTTGTCCTCATCTGGGTGACATTGGGTGGTGTGATTATAAATTATTACTGTATATAGGTGTATTAGAGTACAGATGATGAGTACTGAGTGTGTTTACTCAATGTTCAGTATGAGCAGATTGTTTAGAAGAGCCCTGGGATGAGCACAAGATGGTCTTTATGATCATAGTTGCAGCTCTCGGAGACAAAGCTACAGTTTCCAGGTGATATTACCCACCCGAGATTATTTCTCATCAACTGAAACGAGATATTTTTGGTGTGCAAATTATTTATGTGTTGCCTATTTGTCTAGACAGTCATACGTTACTCTGATAAACTATTCACATGATCAGGTATGATTTAATTTTTTAAATAGTTAATATCTAGAATCTCACTTTTGTTCACTCACACTTTGTTGCACCATGAAACCATTAATGGTGGTTTAAAATCCTTATTTTAAAATAGTTCAGCACAACAGTGGTACAACTTAAAATAAAACACAATTTAAAATCTATATAAAAGAACATCCAATAAGAATTTCATCAAGAATTTGTGAAGAATTTTTTAAATACCTGACTAAAACTACTGTCCCTGTTGCAGTGTATAAGAAAATGTAAGCTTTGTTGATTGTCTGGAATGTGGCTGCATTCAAGTCTGAGCTCGACCAATCACAGGGCTTGCTTGGAGCCAATCAGTGACATAGCCTCGTTTATTTAAACTCAGTTGACAAAGCCATGTTGGGTGTTTTTCTTTGTTCAAGACGTAAACTACTTGTGTGAGTGTGGCCTTGGTGATGGTTTTATTTTTATTTTTTAGAACATAGGTTTCATTATTACACTACATACCATTGTTTGTTCTAGCAGCTTTGTTAAACTAATGTTAACAATTAACAGTTTGTTTCCATTTTCCTTAGTTTTGCCTCTTGTTCAAAAGCTGAAGATATGGTTGTTGGAGCTTCCCAGAATCCACCTGGATTTGAACCTCATGCTCAAAGCATTCCACCTGGGCTGGCAGCAGCGCAGGGATCTCGACATGCAGGTCCTAACCCCTACAGAGGACCCAATCCAAGTCACTTTGACCGTCAACAGCAAGGCAACTGGCCCTTTTTCTATGTTCAACCATCACAGCCTTACCTGCCATGCCAGTGGCCCATGCCGATGCCTTATGTTCCCTATGGAGGCGTTCCTGGGTTTGGTAGGTGGTCTGGTTACATTGAAGTTTTTCTTTGAGTTTACTAGAGATTTTGTACTATAAAAGATCTGGACAGTTAGTCTAGTTCATTTGGCTAGTTAATGGCTTATCTGTACATGTTTCTGTGGCTTGGCTGTTGAGCTGTGACATGCTTATTTTGCTACAGGTTTTGGCTTACAACTTGCAGATTGCTATTGTGCTTAATAATGTTTTGCTTTAAAATGTTAAACTGAACACTTCATAAATTGGGCCAGGTATACTTGTTGCTTCAGCTAAATAAAGCTTTTGATGGCTTAAGTTTAGACTTTTGGAAGGAAACGGTTATGATTGGGTTTGGGAATTGAATCACTTTTTAAAAAAAAAAAAAAAAAATAGTAAAAGTACAATATTTTAATTATATTCAAATGGTACCCTTTCAGTGAACCATGCACCCAAATACTAAAACAAAAAAAATTCCTTCATGACCATGTCAATTTGGCCAAATGTAGCCTTAAAGCTAGCTTGGGTACTTCAGGCTCTAAATGAAATGTAATTTTAATTTTTTAATTAAATTTTTTTGTCCAAGGCTATGGCATGGTGCTACCACCTCTCCCTCCTGCTTCATATGTAGAAGCTCCTGGCTACGTTCTTCCCCACACCCAGCTGCACATGGTTGACTACAGACGCATGACAGCCCCCCACTTGGCACCCACAATGGCATACCAAGCTCGTCGTTTTCGCTACCAGCACATGACACCATCTGGTCGTGTCATGGTCAGCTCAGAAGTTCAAACTGAGCCTCTTTGTACCAACTCTCAACAACAGGACTGTAATGTTGTGACGCGCACGCAGAGCAGCTCTGAATCAGTAAGAAGTACTTGCTCTAGTGGCGGTCTCTCTTTACCTAGGCCAAATGAAGACCAATCTGCTTGTCCTGAAAAGAACTGTACAATGTTGTCCAGCAAAATGGCTGGCGAAACAGCCAGAGTGGCTACTGTTCAAAATGGTGGTATTCTCTTTCAAGCAGAGGAAGTGCGGATCGAGTGTAGCAGGTCCCCTTCTGCGGTGAAGATCATGCATTCCAAGGAGACCACTGGGCTAGCCAGCAATACTGATGGTCAGCTCTTGCAGTGTAACATGGGATCTGCAGAAGATGTGGTCTTGAGGTGTTTCCAACCTGTGCCGTTTGAGGATGAGGAAAGGAAAGGTGCAGAAGACCTCAGCCACTTGGAGGACCCTTGCCCTGATATTGTAATGGTTTCTTGTCCCTCAAATGGTTCAGTGAGCACACTAGAAGGATCAATTGTTGCACCTCTTGAACCAGTCAACAGTACCTTGGTTGTTCAAGGGGATCCCAGTTTGGTAAAAAGTGCTCAGGATATCTGTGGGAATCCCAAAAACATTCACTTTAAAATCTTGCGATTACCCCTTGACCTGCAGTGCTTGGACGAGTTGCAGCAGATGGAGGCCTCTGTCTGGTCTGTAGAGTCTTTGATGCCTTATGTGCCTGCTTCTGAGTGGATGATGCAAAATGGCATGATGACCACTGGGAAACCATCCCTTTCCACAGTAATGGAGGTTCCTGCTGAGAGTCCTCTACAGTCGAGTCAATCACCAGCAGATGCAACAACATCTTTGTTGGATGCTGGAACAGTAATTGAACTTGATGGCCAGGACTCGATGACCTCACTTGAATCCCTTCCACCATTCCTGCCTTCAGCCAGCAGACTAGCAGACTTTGGTAATATGTTTTACAGTAAACTATCCTCCAATATTCAGAAGAACAGCAACCCTGATAACTGGGCAAAGGATCAACCTGAAACCCATCAGGACACTGAAGTCCAGTCTGGATGCCAAAGTCCCAATGCTACTCCTATGAAATTGAAAGAGGAGATGACTGACCAGAGTGTTCCAATATCTGGAGTACCTGATCAGGAACAATGTGCACCTCATTTGTTTCCAGATTTGCCTCTCAAACGCAAAGGACGCATGTGTAAAATCTGTTCAGTAAAACGTGGCTCTGTCATCAGCTCTGGTAGTCCAAGCAGCAAGGCTGGCTGCATGAAACGGTACAAGGTTTCCCATGCTCCTTTAACAAGAGATACGGTCAAAATTCCACTGTGTGCCACCTGCATGCGTGATCCTGAGAAAAAAGGTAGGTGCAATGTGGCTGCGGTTACAGCCAACCCTGAATCCAACAACATGAAAAATGAAATGAGTGAAGTCTCAGAAAATAATGTGCATCCTTCAAAGAAGTGCTCAAAAAAGCTGTACAATATTCAAAGTCCTCCATCAGGCAAACATTTGGAGAAATGCCCCATGTCCCACCAATCCAAGCTAAGAGAGCAGAATTGCTCGTGTGAGGATATGAAAGCTTCACATTCCACTTCGCCATGGAACAATAATGGACATAGCCAGCATAACGATCTCACGTGGGAAAGAAATGAGGAAAACCTGGCTCTTTCAATGATGGAGAGATGGGGGGATACCGAGCAGAGGTTCACTGGAGGTAGGAAGGTTTCAAATTGATCTCCATACTACTTGTGGGGCTGTTTTGAGTCTTTGCTAATCTCACTTGCTGTTCTTGCCTTAGAGAAGTCATGGAGAGGAAGTATGCAAGTGTCCGATAGCGAGAGTACCAAAAGTGGAGGAAGAGCGAGGACCCGCAATAAACAAAAACAATGTACACAATCACTAGGTAAGTGAAGATCATGCATGTTAATCCTTGTGGAGATGATCCTGGATCTCACAAGCTTGAATGTCACTTTGGTTGGTGATGCTGGGGGTGTTTTGAAAGTTGTGCTTCAGGGTTGAATACATTATGAATATTGTACATGAATGTGTGTAATTTCCCAACACAGGGAAGTTTTCAGGATGAGGGCTTTGTAGCTTAGTAATCTGCATTTTGTCTTGCTGTAAAGGGATAAATTTGGTTTCTTTAAGTTATAATTTGACATTTCTTTGGTGCAAGAGGAATGAAACTCCTGATTCCTTACTTGATGTATTCCATTTTTTATTTTATTTTTTTTTCTTTTCCAGAAGTTCACAGAAGAGACACAAGATACTGATACTATTTGCACAGTGACCGAATTGACAATGGCACGTTTTAAGATCACGTTTTAAGTGTCACAAGAAAATTTTCCACTGCCTTTAAAAACAAAAAGCACAGTTCACTTTTATACAGTGATTGAATAAAGCACTTTTGACATTTCCTTGTTTGGTGTTCAGGTTCTTTCACAACTTTCACATTTCTTGTTTAAGCTTTGCTCATTTGTTCAGGGATTCAAGTAATTAAGTTAACTTTCCATGGCATTAATTTTGTTTGCGAGCACAAGTGAGTGGAAATTTGTTAGTCTAGTGTTAAATGGTTATGTTTAATGCTAAGATTAGACTAACTTCAACTGGCTCTTGCAAAGGATTTAATCTGGCTCTTTAAACTAAAGGCCTGCCTATTGTTGGACTTTACTATATTGTCTGCATAAGTAATATGAACAGATTTCTTGGTGGCTCTGAGGATTGTGGTCCAACAGCTTCAAATGGGTTTTGAGTTTGTTTTTTTTTTTGTTTTTTTTATGTAGATATATAGTTAAGGTTCTCAATGTATGCAAATACTACTAGTTAGAACTTGAAAATAGAGGCCTTTTAAGGGTTGCTGAAGTTGATTCAGGTTGTAGGATGCCCACTTGTGGTTTAAATCTTCATTAATGACTTAATTGGGGCTGTGAGGGGTCCAAGTCAGATGTCTTGTACAACCAAGAAGGCATTAGCTCTGGAACTAGCAAGTAATTTTGTAAATTGGTCTGTTAATTTCCAATGTTTCCTGGCTGAAAATGGCTCGAGATGTAGTGCCTGACAGGTGTCCCGTTTCACTTTCTCCTGGCTTCCTGTGGCTGTTTCCACTATGTTACAAGCTGTTCCATTCCAAGTGAAATTTGTTAGATGAGCCTTTGGTGAGATGAGGGATTGTTGAGTGTTTTTCAGCAGCATGTTGCAGTGGTTGAACTTATGCTTCAGGACTGCATTCTCACTGACCTTTAACTGAGCTTATGTTGTGCAGTTAGTTTACATGTGGCACATCTTCAGTTGCACCACAGATGTAACTGTTTGTACTTTTATGTGCTTGTTCTGTTTGGGCTCTAATGCAATAATGGCATTTTGGTAATAAAACCCAGCAATGCAAGATAAGGCTACAATGTATTACTGTTGTGATTCAAATGCAAATGAACATTTCTGAAAATGGAAACTTTTTAAAATATTTTGTCAATTCCCCAATCTTGATTTGACCCATGATATTTTGTGCTAGCTGAGTAAAGTGATTATGCTGCTGGATATAAATAGTCTAGAGATTTATTAAATTATCCTGTATATTTAAGTGCAGTTAAAAATGTGTATTTCAGGCAGGGGGCCAGGTGCTGTACCTTTACCACAAAAATACTTCCCACATCAATCTTTATGCTGCTCATAAAACACTTTTTTTTTTTTTTTTTTTTTTTTTTAAATTAAAAAAAAAAATGAACAATTAGATTTAAAATTTATTTTAAATGTGCTTTATGCTGTTACATTCTACTAGAACAAGTCCAGGAGTACAAGTTTCCCTAGAAATCATTATATTCTGGCACTATTTGTTAGTACTGAGCAAAATTTCTGGATTAAGCAGTTCACGAACTATAAGCCAGAGCAATGAAAGAGGTAACCTTTTTAAAAGCATAATTTATGACTTGACCAAGTTCAGGCTGAGCTTTCTGGGGCAGAATAGTGTGGAAATTTCCAAGGGCATGACTGCATGTTTGTGCTAACAGCTGAGAGTGGTGTTTGTGGTAAGGATGTACATGATGAACACTGGGTGTGAAAAGACTTGTTTATTATTAAGCATACAAAAATACATTGTACAATAAAATATGTATGTCATGCTGAATCAAAATCATTTTCAGTGATGCTAACCTTAGACCCATAATGCATCAACCACTTACTATACAGGTATAAACTGTAGGTACACACTGTACCACCCAAACTCTGTCTCATAGTTTGGGTAAGCACTTTTACAAATAATTTAAGCTTAAAAAAAATAAATAACACTGAATATCCATACTCAAGTTTTACATCTCTCCTCATTCTTTTATCAAAGCTAATTAAACATCTTGTATCTAACAATTATTTATTCTTCTCCTAAAGCTAAATTTAGCTTAATCTATTTTGTTTTAAAATGATTCTGAATCAGATGAATTGAATCAAATTGTAATTGAATTACATTGTAAGAATGAGTCAGATTTATGATCAGTATTCAAATGAATCTTTGCCGAGTGGTAATTACATCAATTAGTGTTAAAGTTTGAGATCTTGGGATGAACTGAACTGTTTCCAAATGAATCCAGATCAAATCAAGTTCTGGTGAAGTTTTAAAATGAATGATCTGAATTATTTAGGATTTAATTGATCCTAGTGAATCACATGATGGGAAAGTCTGGGATTTCATGACATACTGAATCATTATAAAAGTAATCAATAAATCGATTAAATCTGTACTGAATCTGTAAACAACACTACAGATGTGTCATTGTTTCTGCATCTCCGTGGCAACAGCATGCTTATGCACATTGCTAAATGTTACTCTCACTCTTGCCATACAGCTCGGCGAGTGTGTGAAATCTCGGACCCCACTCATCTAAATAATCGTAATCGAGCTCATTATCGTCGTTAGACTGCAGCGAGCTGAGCGACTCGGCGATGGACCCCTCGCCTTCATAGGCGTAAGTCTGCAGCGAATCATACGGCGGTGCTTCTGCATCCAGATCCATGTCGCAGAGCTTGGCCAGCACGTAGCTGTATGCATTACTACCACCAGCATTAGTTCTGTACTTGGTAGCATCTATCTGAGACATGCAACACGACAGGCTCTGGATCTCAGGCAGCTTTTCCTGTCGTAGCTTAACGCTGTTTGGTTTTACAGCCTTTACATGAACATGTCGTTGTTTACTGCCATTAAGCGCTAGTTCAGCGTAGCTCAGTGGCTCCCTGTGCGTCTTCCACAGTTTGGTGATGTCGAACGCCACCGTGTCTTCCTCCCCGCCGCCTTCATCATCGTAATGGACAATGTTTTCCCGCACATTTTCTTCCTCGTCATTGGGGAAAGGTTTATTAGTGCTGCTGCGTAGGAACAGCATGAGCACTAGTAATACTGCAGAGAGGAAACACCATGGTTACTACCACAAAGAGGTTTACACTCTACACCCTAAACCCTGCACCCCAAACACTACACCCTAAACCCTGCACCTTAAACCCTGCACCCTGAACCCTGCACCTTAAACACTGCACCCCCGAACCCTGCACCCCAAACCCCGAACCCTACACCCCAAACCCCGAACCCTAAACCCTGCACCCTACACCCCAAACCCTGCACCCTAAACCCTACACCCCCAACCTGTAGCCTAAACCTGCACCCCAAACACTGCACCCTAAACACTGCATCCTGAACCCTACACCCCAAACCTTACACCCCAAACCATGCACCCTGCACCCTGAACACTGCACCCTGAACCCTAAACACTGCATCCTGAACCCTAAACCCTACACCCCCAACCTGCAGCCTAAACCTAAACCCTTCACCCTAAACTCTGCACCGTAAACACTGAACCCTAAACCCTATACCCTAAACACCGTACCCTAAACCCTACACCCCAAACACTATACCCTGAACCCTACACCCTAAATCCTGTATCCTAAACCCTACACCCTTAACTCTACACCCTAAACACTATACCCTTAACCTCACACCCCAAACCTTCACCCCAGACTCTACACCTTAAGCCCTACACCCTAAACTCTGAACCATAATTTCTTCACTCTACATCCTAAAATCCACACCACCCCAACCTTTTTCCAGTAAATACCAAGCACGAGGGAGCCACAGGTGAGCAAGGTGGTTAGAGCTGCTGTGCTCAGGTTAGCTGGGAGTGTGTGAGGTTCAGCGTTACGGCACGAAGAGACGTCCCCATCTGCGTCACACTCACACACACGGATGGTCAGGGTGCATGTGCTGGACTGGACTGGCTCTCCTCCATCAGACACAGTGATGGGAAGATGGTACACACTCGGAGACACCCAGCCGCTCCGCCGTGTCAGCACCCTCGCCGAGTTATCTAACAGAGTCAGACAGACAGACAAGAAGACAAGCAGGGAGACAGGAAGGCAAAGAGTGATGAGGCATACAGAGAGTGAGACAGGCATACAGGCAGGAGAGTGTCAGAACAAGAGAGACTGACAGAGAGTGAGACAGTTACCATGGTTATCTTTAAGGGTGAAGTTGGGATTATTCTGTGCTTCAGGAGTGAGTGTGTAACGAAAACGCTGTCCTCCTATTGGCTCATCTGCATCTATGGCTTGCAGTGATTGGACTAGCTGAGACGCGTACACACACACACACAGAGACCTCAGTTACAGAAATTCAAAATACACACACATGCATGTCTGTGTATGTGATTTACATGCGAAAGTGTTCATACCTGTCCGGCCCTTGCGTTGTCGCACAAAAAAGTTTCGTAATAATGCCTTATTGATGGTGGATTATCGTTGACGTCTAGAACTCTTATAGCCACAGACACACTCGCTGTCTTCAGTGGGTTATCTAACACAAAACACACACACTTTACATTACTGGTTCTCTTTTTATTATCTTCCAAGTATATTTAAACATTTAAACAACATTTAAATAACTACAGATAGATTCATGAGTGAAAATCACAAATTCCATAGTTTTGAGTATGAGCTCACTTGTCTCCATGGCTACCACAGTGAGATTATGCCAGCTGATTTCCTCTCTGTCTAGAGGAAGGACCGTCGTCAGAGAACCACTGGACACGCCCACTGAGAAATACTGATCTGGATCACTGACACGATCAATCATATACCTGCACACACACACACACACACACACAGTGTAAAGGCTTCACCAAGACACTAGTACAAAATGTACACACTGAGCGTTATATCTCATATGCTAATTAGCTCATTAGTATATCAGGCTTAATCAGCCTAGTATAATCATATTCTCCTTTTTTAATATGTGATAAAGTATCTGTACATTGATGTTTTTTTAAGTTTAGAATAAGAACACTTCTATTACACACACTGAGCGTTTGGAACACTGCTGGAGCTTCTCTCACCGTATGGAGCTGTTAGCGGCGTCAGGGTCTCGGGCCGAGATGGTGATCAGCACGGTACCAATTTCAGCATCTTCTGGAACCTCTGCATAATAAAGCATGGAACTGAACTGCGGCGGCTCATTCACGTCCTCTACGCTCACTTGCACCATAGTGATGTCAGTAAATGGCCCATTAGCAGAGAAACGCTTGTCAGTATGCGTGTTAGCGGCCTCCACTTTCAGAATGTAGCTGCTCGTCGTCTCAAAATCCAGATGCTGAAACGGAAACACACATTGAGAACTGAGGACTGAGGACACTATTGGTGGAGTTCAGATAGTAGCAAGGTAAAAATGACTAAATCTGTGAAAGGTTTTTCTGTATAAAAGCAGCTGAGTTGGTGCCGTGTCTCAGAACGCTCTGCAGACCTTCTCGGCTTTCATTGTTTCAATAAAAGCCTAATTTTTCTGCACTCCTTGGGTTACCGGAGCTCTTTATTTTTTCCTCGGCTATTGATGAAGTTTCCACGACACTTGCTGAGTACCTGTTTGACAGTGATGGCTCCATACGCATTGGTGGAATCAGTGCTGATGTCAAACACATCTTGTCCGTCCCCATCGATCACTTTGTAGCGCATTTCTGCATTGATTCCTAAATCGTGATCTTGCGCCTCGATGTGACCCACTACAGAACTGATGGAAGCGGATTCGGGGACGCTCATCTGATACAGCTCTGAGAGAAGGAGGGGTTAAAGCAGATTAGCAGTCGCCTAGCCTGTCATCCAAATCCACAACAAGCAAAAATCAACAGTGCCCCCTAGTGGGCTGATCAAATAAGACAGCAATATTTAATTATATGGCTTTCTCTCTTTAGGATTATTTAGTAAAACTGCAGAGTTTGTAATCAGCACTATCCGCTATGCTATTTGCTAATAGCTAAACCTCTTTTTGCAATGAGGAAAAGATACTAAACCTTAGCTAGCTAAAGAAACAGGAACAAACTTGTTTCGCAGATATATAAACTATAAAAGAGTAAACAGTTTGATAAATTCTTTAATAAATTGTTGAAAAATTGCTATGGCATAAGAGAAATAAAAACATTTGGGGATGTGTTGGTACAGGGAAACAACTTCAGATTGGTGAGAGTACTCCAGACTGTTAGTGTTATTAGTGCTAAAGTTCTCACTCTGAGTGAAGTGGGGAGGATTGTCGTTGACGTCGCTCAGAGTAACGTTGACCGTCGTCGTTCCTGCCAAACCTCCCAGCTGACCCGCCATGTCTTTAGCTTGAATGACGACCTCATATTGACCCTTGACCTCTCGATCCATATCGGCTAATGACACGCGCACCTCACCTATGGACAGAGAGAGATGAGGACAGGAGTGTAACAAGCCCTGTATCACCGATTTCCTTCATCAGTAATCTCATGATACTATTATCTGTATACTAACACTAATAATAATATAACTATGTCAGATAACTACATTATACTGTCATACCCATGTCTGCCACACCTCTAAATGAGATTTAAAATTATGTACAAGAACAAAAACAGAATTTTCACATAAAGTGCTGATAAAAGTGGTAGCTTCTGATGCTAAACACTTTTAAACTAAGCACAAAAAAGGCAGCTTATAATATGCACCGTTTACATTAAACGAATATAAAATATTTTATATCCTACACATTTTCACTGGAAGTCGGTGTTCTAGCATTTTGTACAGCAGGTAAACTCCTAACACGACTAAGAAGTCATTTTCTCTACCTGAGGAAAAGCCGAACAGCACCGCCCTCTATTGGGCAACATTCTGTATCTGACCAATCAAAGACCACATTTTCCTCATGCGACCTTTTTTCAGCTTTCAGGAAAACGTTTGACTCAAATAAAACTTTTATTGTTTTTGTTTTCTTCTTTAGACAGGGGTTTTAACACAACTCACTAAAATGAAACATTGTAGTTCAGAAAAAAAGGTCATATATTCAATTTTTATGTTTGTGCTAGCTAGTTACTGAGTTAGCTGTGCTAGCCAAGCCACATAGCTGATGGGTCTACAATAGATGATTTTTAAAATTTTATTTTGCTAGATAATTTCCATTTATCTAGCAATTTTAGGCATTAAATTACATTACACTATTTATAATAACCTCCCACAGAGATATTTATAGGCTTATTAGCTTAGGTGTTGTGCTTAGCGACTTCTAGGTATGAAACTGTTTGTATATTTAGCAGAAAGTTAGCTAACGTCCTGGGTTTTTCATATCAAAGTGTCGGTCTTGCCTGTATGTTGATCCACAGAGAAATACGGCTGCCCCTTCACAACACTGTACGCCACTCGAGCGCTGTTACCATATGATGGGTCATCAGCGTCAGTCGCCGTCACCCGAATCACAGACGTACCTATAATCAGAGAAAAAAAAGCCCATAAGGATTCATAAAAAGCAGTTTATGTATGAACATGAGAGGACAAACATAAATATTAGGGTTAGTGCAATTTGCATTGTTTAAAAAAAAAAACCTTCAAATATAAACTTAAAATTAAATAAAATTTTTAAGTTAGATGTTTGGGCATCTTAGAAGAGAGGTGCAATAAAGAGGCCAATGAGCACTATTATATTTGTCAAGAGGTTTCAGAAAAAATCTAATAGATTAAGAACATTCTTAAAAACTTATCTGAGTTGCAATGTTATTAATTACTTCCTGTTTCTCTGGTGTCAAAATGTTGTCACACCCACATACACAGAGACACAGACACACACACACACACTTGTATGTAGTGTACAACCTACCCACAGGAGACATCTCAGGTACTGTGGCCTGGTACGGTCCATCCGGGAATTTGGGCTCGTTGTCATTAATATCCTGGATCTTGACTATGAAGCGGGACTCGGGTTCGAGGGCGCGGCCTGTGTGGCGATGAGTGGCCTGAGCACGCAGAACGTAGTGCTCTTTCATCTCACGGTCCAGCCTCTTTACGGCGTGGATATCACCTACACACACACACACAAGCAGACGACTCTGTAGTTGGTGTTGATTATAATTAGGAACAATAATTATGACGGTATAAATAAAATGCTTTGTGTGTGTGTGTGTGTGTGTGTGTGTGTGTGTTTCCCCACCAGTGCTGTCATCCAGTGTGAACGTGGTTCCTGCACCTTCTCCTGAAAGAATATATTTAACAGATCCATCTCCTTTATCCAAATCTGAGTGTAGCTGAAACACACACACACACAAAAGGAGCATTTTATTCTCACTGTCATCATACACCAATATATAGTCATTATTATTACATAGTGTGGTATATTAAATGTGGTGTTAAAGGTAGTATAGTATATGAGTAAAAGTGTAGCATTATGGTTCACAAATAGTAGTATAATTTATACACTTTAGTATTAGTAGTGTAATATATGGTATTAGTAACAGTAGTAATAGTATATACTACCACAATGTAAAAAGTGTAGCATAGTATAATGACTGGCAGGAAAGACTTTAGTAAAAACATAAGTACTATATGCACTAATAGTATATGAGTAGTAGTGTTCTATGTAGTAAATTAGTTCATGTATAAGTGGTTATATAGTATAGTAGTACACAAGTACTAGAAAAGTATGGAGTGAAAGTATAGTATGTATAAAGACTACAGTATGTAAATAGGAGCATAAGTAAAGGTGGTACAGTATAGTATAGTATAGTAACCTACAAGTAGAATAGTGTGGATTATATATCAGTACTACTGGGGTAGCAGTATAGTATATTAGGATACATATTAATAGATTATATGTAGTGCAGTATATTGTTTTATAAGCAGATAGTAGTGTATAGTATTAGTATACATATAGTATAGTGCAAATATATAGTATATATTTGCATACATAAGTAAATATTTCCCAAAAAAAATACACACATATATATATATGTGAATATAAATATAAATATAAATATAAATATGAAAAGTAAGACACACATGAAATAGATTAGTACAGAGTATTATTTCAGTATTAGTAGAGTAGTAATATTAGTACTAGTATAATATAGTTGTATTCATGTAGTGCTTGTAATGTTAGTACAGTATATTAGTATATAGAAGTAGTAGCAGTATGGCATAGTAGTATAAACATGGTGGTAGTAGTATATTTTAGTATATCAGTATACATGTTTGAGTACAGTAAGTATCAGTAGTAGTATAGTTGCAGTGGTATTATCTGCCGTTAACACCTTTCCGATGTAGAGGGGTCGGTCCTCAGCGTACTCCTCCAGCACAAAGAACTGATTCCACACCCATCCTCTCTTCTCTCTCCACAGAGGTCTCACACTCGTCCCCTCGTACCCTGCATCCCCCTGAGACAATGTCACTAAGCTCATAACCGTGAGCATGGTGCTGATGTTGGCACTTCGCTTCAGGAACCAGAGTGCCATGGCAGGGCAGACAGATCTCTCACACCACTCGTTCACTCGTTAGTCGTCCTTCGTCCACCACTCCTCCAGTTACCTGTTCAAACACACACAAAGGGGTAAGTAGAACAAGAAGTGATGTGGTGGCGGAGGAGCTCAACTGCTTCTTTGCCAAATTTGAGGCAAAAGATTTAGACACTGTAGCTACACCCCCCACCAGCCATGTACTTACCATACAGACACAAGCATTATGGTGAATTCTCAGCACTATAAATGACAGGAAGGCTCCAAGACCTGATGAGTTTTCAGGGAGAACTGATCACGGTCTGATCTGAAACAGCCGTACAGGGATGAAGTTTAAAAACGGGTAGGATGGTGTACAGAAAACAATCTGTCCCTGAACATCTATAAAACCAAGCAACTCGTCACAGACTGCAGGCGACACTGTGAGAACCTTTCTCCTCTAAACATCAAAGGAGAAGAAGTGGAGAGGGTTTCCTGCTTCAAGTGTCTAGGAACCCACATCACATGGACAATCAACTCCACTGCCGAGGTCAAGAAGCCTCGACAGCGGCTCTACTTCCCATGGACACTTAGAATAGCCAACCTCTGTGAAGCTGCTCGTGTCCTTCTACCACTGATCTGTAGGGAGTGCGTTAACATGCTGTATCACAGATTAGTATGGAAACGGTTCAGACAACTCTTCTCCAGAGAGTCATAAAACACAACGCAGAACATCTCCTGGTCTTCTTGGAAGACATTTTCAGAGCCTCCGCAGAGCCAGCATCATTCTGAAGGACAAGACTCACCCCCATGCTCATCCCTTCTCTCTGCTGCCATCCAAGAGGCACTACAGGACCTTAAAGGCTCGCACTTCCAGGCTCAGCGACAGCTTCTACCCCAGAACCATCACTGAAGTGAACTCTATAAAACAGTACCCCCCCACCCCAGACTACCCAGTTTCTTTTTCTATCTCTCTCTTCATCTACAAAATAGACCTCATAATAGACTTTTTCTCTCCTTCTTAACTCACACCACACACACACCATCTGCTCACTATGGAGTAAACACATAATGAAAGACATAAAGTGTGTGTGTGTGTGTGTGTGTGTGTGTGTGTGTGTGTGTGTGTGTGTGTGTTTGAGAGTGAGCAGGAGAATAAAGCGCCTAATAAAAGAGCAGCAGTGAGAGAGTAACATCTCCTCCCTCCATTCATCAGTTCATCTCCATCTCACACTCCATCAGCCCTTTAGTGTGCACTTCATCTTCACTACAGAGGGAACAGCCGCTCTTTCACACTCCAGTGCTTCTGTTCAACCCAGTTTGACTCTTAACCCTCCGTAGGTGTCCTACAGAGTCGTGCTGTTTACAAATTCTACACGCACAATGACTGGAGTATTTTAGGCGGCACATTTCAGCATCTCTTACTCCCCAATGGCGGAGCTAGCTCTGGTCGAAAAGAATTAGGTTGCTAGTTAGTTAATTAGTTAGTTAGGTAGATCGATTTATTTATAGGAATAAAACACTGCATGTCATGATGTAATACACTGAACAAAAATCATTCATGCATCAGTGAATTGTATGTAAAATAACAGCAGAATTTCAGCAAAAAAGTAAGTAACGGCAGGTTCACGTTAAACACGTAGGTGTCACATGACCACTAACTTGGAATTTCAGTGGTTTACTTAGCATTTTAATGAAAAATAAATAAATAATTACATCATAAATTACATTTTTTCCCCCTCACGTGTCATTCCAAAAGTATCATAAAAATGGACTTTCCCATGAACCTCATTATCTTTAAAACCCAGTGCATCCTGAATGAGCTCAGTGAGATCCTAGGGTCAAAGGTCAAACCTCAAGAACCTCTGCGACCCCCCAGCCAAAAACACACACACACACACACATACACACACACACAGAAACCGTTTTGTCACGGCTAATGAGCCTACATGCTGCGTTATTGTGTGTGTTAATCAAGTCTTTTCACGGCTAATCTCTCTCGCTCTCTCACACACACACACAGACACAGCTGCTAAATGTGAAATAATTTTTCTATGAATGATATGAATTTAATTATAAATTAAATAAAACTGTACATTAACCAAAAATAAAGTATAATATTTACAGTACTGAGAGTTAAATATTTATACAATTTAAAGTTTATTAATAAATAGAAACAGTGACTCTGTAGCACCAAAAATATTTATAATATTTAAAATTCAATATTTAGAGTTTATTTGGATACCGTTTCCATTTTCGGTGCTCTCCTCAGAATTGCGAGAGTGCACACTACTTTTGTAGTGCTCGTTAGTAAGTATCTCTTTAAAAAAAAAAAAAAAATCACACCATTTCTGAAAATAATTTCTCCTTACCTTTGCTTTCTCTCTCTGTGTTCTTCCACTTAAAGATCACTTGATGGAGAACAGGACCTCCTGCACCGTCCCTAATGACTCACTGCATCACTTCACTTCCACTTATTCTCTACGTAGTGCCCTACGGACTCGACAAGGACCAATGAGGAGAGAGAGATAGGGGGAGAGAGTGAGAGGGGGAGAGAGAGACAGAGAGACAGAGACAGAGAGAGAGACAGAGAGAGAGACAGAGACAGAGAGAGGGGGAGGAGACAGAGAGAGAGACAGAGAGAGAGAGAGAGAGAGAGAGACAGAGACAGAGAAAGAGAGAGAGAGAGAGAGGGGGAGAGAGAGACAGAGAGACAGAAACAGAGAGAGAGGGGGGAGAGAGAGACAGAGAGACAGATGAGAGAGAAAAAGAAATAGAAATACAAAGAGAAATGGG
>JAQMYM010000006.1:1378481-1417023 GCA_030014255.1 Parauchenoglanis ngamensis
GGTGTCAATACACATCAGAAGCATTTTACTGTCTGATGTGTGTGTGTGTGTGTGTGTGTGTGTGTGTGTGTGTGTGTGTGTGTGTGTGTTTATCCCTGTTTATCCATAAAATGTCACCACGATGGAATATGTGGCAGGGACATTTGGCTGCTCCTCCAGTTTGTATTTGACATAAACAAACAGAATATTTACTTCCTCATTCTATTCCCACTAATTCCTAGTGGCAATTGGTAGAATTTATAGAGCTAGCGTTTTAAAAATTCACAAGCACACAAATCTGCTGAATGATGTAAGGTGCCGTTAATGAAGGCAGGACAAAAGTGTTTGAATTCAGCATGAGAATAAGTGGAGGTTAAAATCAGAAAGTAAGATGAGAAACAAAGGTTAGGGACCACGGGGAAACCAACATATGGATGTAAATGTTGAGGCAAATGCAGAATAAGATGCTGTAAAGACACTAAGAAACAATCAGTGAGCTGACACAGAACAGGTGAACACAGTCAGGTAACACACCAATGACAGGAGTTACACTTGGAAATACTGTACAATTCAGCGCTCTGCTTTCTTGCACAGGATTAGTAAATGTAATATCTTTAAATGTTACAAACACGTATTGCCAAAGAACATTTGTTAATCCTGTGAGAATTTCAATTCCTCGTGCTGCCGCAGCACAAATTTAAACGAAATGAACCGCAGAACAGTGCTGCTTCAGTAATCAACGGACTGAAGTGTCCATGTCCATGTGCTGTATAGGTTGTGGACGTGCTGTCAAACGTATGGTAAAATTGTGTTCAGTAGTGTTTATAGCTAGAAACTGTGCTGCCTTGAAAACATGCTTATTTTTTACTTTAAACAGCGGCGCTAAAATGGGCTTAAGAGCTGATCCGTACTGAATAAAGGCTGATGGAATTTTAGTAACTTGACAGCTTTATTATTAAATTAAGTCAGTATGTATAGCAGCATGTTATAAATAACGGCTGGAAAAATTCTCCAGTGACCCGATCGGCATCTCAGGTGATACTAATTCAGGCAATTCAGAGTGCTTTAAAAACAAGGAAAAGGATTCAAATTAAGCTCAAAATTAGAAACAATGATTTCTCGGAAGAAGGTAGAAGGAAAGGAAATGAACGCTTAAGTGCCAAAGGTGCAGCACAGTGTGAGGTGGCCGTGTAGAGCATAACAGCCGAGACTGCGCTGAGGTGAGCTGCACTGAGCTGATGAGAGATCGATGGGAAATGGGCAAATGGTCATTTTTAGACAGATTGATTGACACTGAGAGGCCCAGCCTCGTCTCCTAGCTTTATTATTCTTATCATTCCCACTTCACCATCTTCTCTTTCACATTTTATTCCATCACATGAGCGTGTAATGGCACTGAAGCGCCTCTAATACGGCTTTCTTCACCCAATTTCCCTCTGCTTTAAAGCATCGTCTCTGCCAGAGGGTTATTTCTGCCGTATTTTCTGTAAATGATGACGATTTTCTTGTCAGATCTGGAGTGTGTAACACACACTGCACGCTCGCGTCGGCTCAGGTTCGGCCGTTAGGCTGAGGAGGTGTAAGGAGAGACGCGGAAAAGATCAGTTGGGAGAGGTTAATTTAATAAAATCCTCCGTGTTGTATTAAATTAGCGCGGATCACAGCAGTTTATTTGTCCATTAATGGAAACAGAAAACGGAATAAAATATAACTTCTGAAACTTCCACACTTTTCTGTGCTGAGTGCAGTCTGAAGTGGTTTTTTCGGCCGGACTCCCGTTCTCACGTGGCTTCTGTAGAGAATTTCAGTCGGAGCTGCACCGTCAGTTTAGAAACTTTATACTTTTTAAACTATTTCAGATTGAAAATGTATTCGCGTTCACCCGAGACCATGCTTGACCACAGCCTCAAAAATACACAGCATTGAGAAATCCGCTTCCTGGAGTGGCTCGTTTCCATCCACTGTACTAGATGAAACTCTGGAAGCATGGAACAGTTTTTCTTTTCGACCAAAAAAATAAGAAAATGATCTTTCAACTAGTGACCACACCAGCTATGGATGCTCTTTGTTCTACCATCTTTATTTCGGCGGTTCCACCTGAAGGCCATCACTGAAAAGAGGAAGCAGAACAGTGGTGTGTGGTGGAGATATCATAATAACAAAATAATTAAGAATGTTGAGTTTAAGGCTTTTGGCTAGTAAGCAACTAGCTAGTAGTTGGTGCTTGGTTTCCAGCACCTAAAGCTAATTATTTGGCTAGCTTTCATCATCATTTTGCTCAAATTGTCTTGATAGTGTGGTCTTGTAAAGTACTATATATATGTCGAGCCAACACTTTTACCACAGGTGTTCTACATGATATAAGGGTTTATGTAATTGGGAAGCAATCTAGCAAACAGAATATAACGCTAACACTTTCAGACAGGTATGTTTTTATGATGTTAGCTTTGAGGGTTGTCTACTGCACTGTAAAATGATTTTTTTGTGTGGATTTCTTATTCTTTATAAAGGGTAACATAACAGCGATAAAAAAAGAAAATAAGGGTGGAGCTTTGGAAAGCTTCTCTAATAAGAGCTAGCTAGACCACTTTGGAAAGTTTCTCTAACATAGCTAGTATTATAAATTTCTCGAAGTTGAGCTAGCTAGATTCCTTAGGCAAATTTTCTGAAGTTTCAGCCAGTTAGATTTCTTTGGAAACGAATGTTAGCTAGCTAGAAGGTTTTTTTTTCCCGAAAATATTATCTAAAATGAACTACCATTTGCTTGCTAGAGTTTTTGGAAATATTCTCAGAAAATTCAATTCAAAAATTAAATTGCCTATTTAGCTCGTTGTTGAACTTATTGAATTGTTAGAGAGGTCAAATTAATTTGGTTAAGTAGTTCATTGCTTGTGTTTAACTAGGTAACATTATTATCATAGTAGGTGATTAATAGCAGGATTTCATGATAAACAAGATGAAAATAAAGGCTAGTGGTGACGTCCCATGAACAGGTTTGTGATTGGTTGATCAAATATAACCAACTATTGGATGCCACACTGCAAAAAAAAAAGTTTTTCTGTACTGTTAACTGGTTTGTTATGCTGGAAATGCGAATGCAACAATTAAAAGAAATTGTTTCCTGTTTCTGAGCACATGTCTATATGTTACATGGTTACATTCTCAGAGTTTCAGCATTTTTTATTTCTTTTTTCTTGGTCCTCCAGGGGGCCCTAAGGCTGCACGCTTCCTTCTCTTGAGGTGTTGATTTCTACAGTTTTAACACGCTGTCTCTGCGACCACAGTCATTAAATATGAATAGCGTACCACAGGACGCTGACGCAACTCCACAGCGCTCATGTGGAAACATCACGCTCATTTCAGCACGTTGCATGATGATCATGGCATCCTGCGCTGCGGCGTGGTCTCCAGCCACATGTTTTATGTTTAAGATGGATGATGAATTTCTTCACAAACCTGTGTAAGAAATTCAAAAACACCTAGATATTATACATTTTCGTACACTGGCTAAGGTGATTCGCACCACTAATTTGATGTAAGCATAATATGTGGAAAATTAAGTTATGGCTGTAAACACACACACACACACACACACACACAAAGTGTTGCAATGCCATTCGAGACCAACATTAAACATATAGATAATTCATTCATTAATAGTCCATTGAAAGTGTTGTTTTTCCATGTGGAGGCATTTTCAAGGACGTTTTTTTTTTTACATGGACAGTATTAGATGGTCAGCTTATCCTTCAAACTGTGGGCATGTTTTCTTAACAGGAAAGTGCTTCAAATCGACAAATTCTAAACTGACAAATCGAATTACTGAATTAAAAGAATCTACATCCTATGAACATGTAATGATTTCATAACCTTGGTTTAGTATCTCGCGACATGATTATATTAGGTGATATACTGGACTCCTCTTAGCTTTATTTCAGTGTTCTCATTCATATCTAAATGATGTATTTAACAATTAAATATGCATTCTAAAAGCCAAACATTTAGAAACAGACATCTACAGTGCATTCAGGAAGTATTCACACCCCTGGCACATGAGTGTTTTATTCTAAAAAAAAGTTTTTCTTGGTTGCCGGCCCAGTTTGTCCCACATATAAAATTAGCAAAGATGCAGTCCGACCTCTACCATTCATGCATTAATGGTTTACAGCTTGATTATAAATCTCACACGAAGGCTGCTATTATAAATAGTATGGCGTATGGGGGGTCTAAATATTTTGCTTCCTTGTTGAACGTTTCTTTCCTAAAGATTTTAAGCTTTTAAAAATCTACTTCCTGCTGTAAATAAACCTGCTCGGTGGGCCAAGTCTCCCTATCTGCTTTTTGTTTTGCTCAGTGGTGATTATTTTCATGCTGAAATTTCAGTCAAGTTTTTAATTATATCATAAAGCTTATCAGGCAAACACCATCAGCTAATAAACAAAATGACCAATCAGCAGTCTCACATCATCTCTTTCTTTTTTCTCTCATTCAGCAAATTACCCTCTGCGTAGCAATCCCTGGAAGTGTGTTAGCCTGGAGCTTTTCTCTGCTTAGACTCACACACACACAAACACACACACACAAAATCAATATTAGACAGCTTTCTAAGCACAGTCATTCAACATACATTACATTAAATTACAGTTTACATTACATTACATTTGGTTTATATTTATTTGTATTCATGTCTAATGGATTTGCTTATAAGATATGGAAATGTGCCACGGGTCACGTCCTGCTGTGTGCTTCGGTTCGCTGTTGGTTCGTTCTGTATATGATGCAGGATACTGGAAGTGGAGTTGCGTACCTCTTTACGAAAGTGTTACATCGTGGATACATTTTCTTCGCTTGTTATGTTTCATTGACTTCGAGTGGCTAATAAAGAAACCGTTTCAGCTAATCATACTTACAGTTCAATAGTCTCTGCCTGTTAGCTCTTCTTTTTTCTTTTTGCTAGGTTATTAGAGTGAATCGATATAATATAGAATAATGTAGTGAAACTGGACAGCCTTAGATTATTGGATTATCAGATTATTGTCAGCAGCTTTGAATGTCCTGAAGACAACAATGTCTTCCTTCATATATATAAATGGAAAAACTTCAGAATCACCAAAGTCCTTCCGAGACCTGGTGGTGTTGAAGCTGGGCTTTAGGCAGGAGCGTGACCCAGAACATGCAGAACCAAAGCACACATCTAAGTAAAAGGACTGCTTGACCTAAAGAACAAAATCTCATGGTAAGAACTCTGTAGGCAACCAAGTAATCATCTGAGCAAGCCCGTCCATGAAACTTGGTGGTGGTGGCTGTGGAGAACTGGGAAGCTTGTTATTGAAGAATGAAACATGAAGAAAATCTACTGAAGAGCACTCAGGAACCAAAACAACATTGGAGTGGCTTCAAGCTAAGTCTGTGAAAGTTCTAGAGTGGTCCAGCCAGAACCTGGACTTGACTGAACATTTTCAGAGGTACTGTGTGGAGATGGAGAACCGGCCAGGAGGACAAACAGCATTGCATCAGGCCTGTATGGTAGAGACCTCGGTAAAATGTACATGACATGGGGTATCACTTGGAGTTTTGGCCAAAAGGCTAAAAAAGCTTAAAGATGTTTAGGCGCTACTCCAGTATTGTCTTGATTGTTCTCGAGAAAGTTTTCCTCATGTCTCGCTTTGTGGTTTGAGCAGTGCATTGTTTCCTCAAACATGAAGAGCCACTTAGTTCCTGATGCTGAAAATCATCCCCACAGCATGATACTACCACCACCAAGTTCCAGGGATGGACTTAATAAATAGTGGTACAGTGATGTTCCCCATCACACCTGACAGAATCTGATTAGTTCTCCAGAAAGGAATGGGAGAAGGTTCCCAGGTTTGTAGCATCAAACTCAAAAATGTGTGTTAGTATATTAGTATATACGGAATCCGAGAGCACAAACAAATCTCTCTCTCGTGTACCCTAAGTTCACAACGGCAACATATCAACAGGCGTAATTTTCTATGTATGTGCGCATGTGAGATATGGCACAGTAAAGTGATTAATCCAAGCAGTTGGCTCAAATGATTCTTTTCAACCATTCAATTCAATTCAATTTTTTTGTGTAGCGCTTTTAACAACAGACATGGTCATGTAGCAGCTTCACAGAAGTATATCGATTCTGAATATTAACTTATGAATCTGTAAATTTAGTTATATATATCCCTAATGAGCAAGCCTGTGGCAACGGTGGCGAGGAAAAACTTCCTGAGACGACAAGAGGAAGAAACCATGAGAGGACCCAGACTCAAAAGGGAACCCATCCTCATCTGGGTGGCGCTGGATAGCGTGATTACAACTAACACACTTCTGTCTCAGGAGTAGCATGTGCAGCTCAACAGGCAGAGAGAGAGGAGAAAAGAGAAAAGCAGATTGTTAGGTATGCTCGTTGTCACATAATGGTTAAGGAACAACTTCTCGTTAAATGAGTGTAGAGACATTACAAGGAAAAATAAAGCTTGGAAGGAAGAAGCAGCGATGGTTGCTTGCCTCTGGTGAGTGCACATACAGTTAGTTACTTTGCTAATCTGTCAGTGACACTAGTACAAAACCTAGCACATAACAACCAGTTTTCATACACTGAAAAATCCAGAATGTCCACTGAAGTAAAATATGGACGTTCAATGAAAAGTACACATTTCATTCATTTTGCATGCACCCATTTTAATTGTCATCCTACCTGGAAGTAAACCCCCATCCAATACCAGGGTCAGACACTGTGTTTAACTACCAAATTTATTTAACAAATAAAGATCAAGCGTTTACATAACGCCAAACTCAATGTCGTGGTTCTTGTTTTATTGGGCATTTAATATCCATATACTTCAATGCCAAACTCAGGCAGTAACATTTAATGGTCGTTGTAGACTTTTCTTGCTTCAATAGTTGTAATAATGTCAACAAGAAAGCAGTTAATTGCTTTTGTAATAGATTTACTGTAAGCCTGAAAACAGTCACGAGCTTCCATTCTGCAAGATGCTCAGCTGCCTCATTTGTGCCTCCTCCAAATAAGGCAGAATCAATAACTCACAAATCTGGTGATGTTCAAGTTACAGCCCTTTATTAGTGCTAAAAGTTTACTTCAGTAAAAAGCACTGACGCAAACTCAACATCTGAGAGTAAGCGTGGCCTTTTCTATCTTCACAAAGTGCAACAACAAACAATATCAACCAGATACTGGCAGGTAAACTACAATTAATCACAGGTTGTTGTTTTTAACCAAAGCTTACGTACATACCTAGCCTAAGAAATGACAATGAGTTTTCATAGCACATCCCATGCTCTTGAACTGTTGTAGATCTCGGATCAGCTTGTGTCCGCCAACATCTTCTGGAAAACCTGGAATGTGCAGTGTATACTCAGGAAGGTCAGTTTGAGGGCATAAACGAGCTCAAGCAGCAGGATGAAAGTATAATTGGCACTTCGAAGCTTGTTCAGGCCTTTGACACCTTCTATCATAACGCACCTGCGGCACATTTGTTGCGTCAGCTCTTTTTGGATCACGTATACATTTCCATGATCAACATCACTCACAGTGAGACTTCTTGACAAATGTCTCGCTGTCTCCGTTCAGGTAGACACACAGGACGCCATCTCTCTTGAGGTCAATATCCTGTCTTTGTACGACAGGGTAGAAAAACACGGTAACCGTATAACAAAATGCTTTTTTGTTCTTCACAGTGTAACCAACTGTACAACTTTTAAATTGCATTTCATTTTCATTTCACTCTGTCACTCAACCATGCAACAGTAAAGGCAAGTACTGCATATTTGCTTCAGACCAAATAGAGGATTTTAAAAAATGATGTTTTGGCAATATCTCCTCAATTCTGGGCAGGTTCAGACTTGGAGTACATATGACCTATGACCTGTGTCATAGGAAACTATTGTGATTTGTTCTTTAGATAAATAATAGCTTGCTAATGATTTTCATTAAAAAGATGACCTGAGGTACCATTAAAAAAGTAGATTTGCATTTCCTGAAGGAAATTCTAGTGCTTACATAAACAAAAAAAATCTAAATAGATGGTTAAAGTACGACAAACTAATGACATTTACCAATTCCAGTGGTCCTAATGTTTAAACTCTAGGTGCAGTCAGGCCTTAAAAAATGAATTGAAGTAAATAGGAGGAAAAGCGAGGGATGAAAAAAACAGAAATCAGAAGTGACAGAGGTTGAGTTGATGATAGAGTTGATGATAATAATAAGAGGAAGAAGAAGCCGCCTATGGATAATATAGTGCTTTGTTATGCAAATACAAAAACATAATAATACTAGCTAGGCAGCTAATATCTGAAACCGTTTATGACCTTGTTTTGGTTGTCGGTAGTCAAAAAACACATCGCATGAGAAGCTGTGCAACTAAATAAAAGTGTAAAACATGCGGAAATGTTCTTATCTGAAAAAAACAAGTGAAATCCAGATGAAATATGAAGTTCACTATCGTCTAATGTAACTAAATATATTAAGTGTGGGTAACTAAACTGGTTAAATAATGTCCGGCTCATGTTAAACTCAGTAAATAGAAATGCATGCTTTTACGAAATTAAGTTATTGTAGTAACAATATGGGAAAAACTACATAAGGATAAAGAAGGTTAAAATTACTTTTTGGAGTGCTCTTACTGGATTATTTAATTTATATTTAACTAGTTAGCTTTGGTAGCTATATAAAGCTACTACCATGTTTTTAAGCCGAACTGGTGGAGAGGCCATGCCCACTAGAGACAAAAGAAACAAACCACAAGTGATACGAGTGACCTGTCTCAGGCTTCTGTAAACATGGGGTTTTATTGTAAGTGATAAACATTTTTTCCTTGAACTTAGGAGTTCCAGATCCAAATCCTTTTCTTCCCATTATAAACTCTAGCAACATTTTTTTTTTAAATCTTTTTTGCAGCCGCAGCAGCCTGGGCTGTGTCTTAATACCTCATTCACAGATCACATTATTTCTTTCTGTGATTGAGTTATCGATCTGCCTCTCATTTCCGTCCGTCTCTGCCACTTTTCCTCCTTCTGTGCATGTTACGTAATGATGTATTCATGGGAGAGGTGGAAGAAAAAGCCATTACTCACCCAGCGTGGAGATAAAGACGATAGGGAGAGAGTCAGATTTGTCGTTTCATCTGAAATTATTACATGGAAAAAAGTTCTGAAAGGAAACTTTTATTTAACCTTTATTTCTTCTTTCACCAGTTTGGTTCTAGGCTGTGTTTCAGTCAGCCAACTCTAATACACCCCTTTAACTGGGTTTGTTTAATGAGCGAAGGAAGCAATTAGTTTCTCACACAGGGCAAGTTTGAATAAAGACGGCAGTGAGAAGGTGTCGATTCATTTCCTATAACAGTGGCTCAGACGGTAGTGCAACTGCAAAGCATTCTAATAGAATAGCATTTTAATGATAACTAACTCATTCCCCAGGACTAGTTAGTGATCTCAAGGCTTTGCCCCAAACATCTTTCTCTTTTCACTTAATTAATTCCAATTACACTTTGAACACAGCCATATATTTTGGTTTGTACCCATTGCTAAACTGCAGGTTTCTTTCTTTATGCTGTAGCACACACACACACACACACACTTCACTGAGCTCATTAGCACCAGCAGCAGTTTATCCAGAAAGCATTTACATTTCAATCCAACAAAAGAGCAAGGTGTCAGTTGCACACGCAGCACAATAGTGTTTAGTGTTTCCCTGACTTAACACGCTCTGCTACACTCATTAGTGCATGATGAAGCACTTTCAAGGCCCCTTGTACTTGATGTTCAGTGCGTTAGCACTTGATGAACTCAATTTGGAAAACAGCCCACAGCCGAGACACACTGAGATGATCAGAAAATACTTCAAATAAAGACCTTAAATGCTCTCACACTAAAGTTAGTTCTCAAGATCATATTAGTAGAGGTATCGCAGATGTGGTTTGGGACACAACCTCAGAGGATGTGGCCTATATAGTGAATATGGATTGTGGTTTGGGACATGTCCAGAGTGGACTGATGATGGTGTTTATGTGACCTATATAGAGAATGGGGCATGTGGTTTGGGACGCGACCACAGTGGATCAACGATGTTGTTTATATGGCCTATATAGTGAATAGGGTGAGTGATTTGGAACACACCCACAGCGGACTGATTATATAGCGAATATGGCATGTGATTTGGGACACGCCCACAGTGGCATGTGATTTGGGACACGCCCACAGCGGACTGATGATGGTGTTTATGTGGTGAATATGGCATGTGATTTGGGACACGCCCACAATGGCATGTGATTTGGGACACGCCCACAGTGGCCTGATGATGGTGTTTATATAGCAAATATGGCATGTGATTTGGGACACGCCCACAGCGGACTGATGATGGTGTTTATATAGCAAATATGGCATGTGATTTGGGACACGCCCACAGCGGACTGATGATGGTGTCTATGTAGTGAATATGGCATGTGATTTGGGACACGCCTACAGTGTCCCAAAGGTGTTTATGTGACACTGATGGTGAGTCAAAGACTGATGGTGTTTATGTGGTTTGGACACACTGGCCTGGTTCATGGCCTTTCTGAAAAGCAAGGCCCCTCCTCCCACCACAATCCCCCAGGACCCCAGAGTGGGACCCCCTCCTCACCCCTTGTGTTGGATGCCCCATTTTATGAGCAATATCAAACAGAAATTGATGTATTGCCTTTTGTCTTTATGAAAAAGAGTAAGAGCAGTGCATAAGCTTGCCTTGCATGCGTCGGTGACCACAATGCCTCTGAGTAACCTTGTGGTTGGATCCCGGGTTTCCCCCCTAGGGGAATCTTGATCTTGCAGTTGTCCATGAAGAGCAACCTGTAGAACTTTCCTCATGAAGATCATCAAAATCTCAGACAGCCCTTTCACCTGCCACAGAGGAAAGCCATAAAGCGAAGTCTCCCCCTCAGGTTATTACCCGGGGGGGTTTCACACACGGCCTGAATACTTGTTGAATGCAGCCACTGTTGAGCCTTGAGAAAGGTCCTTAACCCTCTCTGCTCCGGGGAGCTGTGACCCTGAGCTCCAACTTCCAGAGATACTCCAGAAAACATCCTTCCTGTACATAACAGATATGTGACTAATAAAGTCTCTGAAAATCAGGTGCACTGGATTAGACTGTGTCTATTGCAATGTGAGCAACAGTCCTTAATACCTGTTTATCTCTCTGTCTTAGACACGTCTCTGTCACTCCTCTCATCTCTCTCTCTGTCTCCTATCTCTCTCTCTCTCTGTCTTTCTGTCTATCTCTCTGTCTCTGACTCTCTCTCCTTCTCTCTCTCTCTCTCTCTCTCTCTCTGTCTTTCTGTCTCTCTCTCGCTCTCACTCTCTCTTTCTGTCTCTCTCTCTCCATCTGTCTTTCTGTCTCTCTCTCTCTCTGACTGTCTCTCTCTCTCTCTCTCTCCGACTCTTTCTCTCTTTCTCTCTCTTTCTGTCTCTTTCTGTCTCTCTCTCTCTCTGACTCTCTCTTTCTCTCTCTCTCTCTCTCTGTTTCTCCCCTCCCACTTTCTGCCAGCCAATCATGGGCAGCTTCTCTCTCTCTCTCTTGAAGTGTGAATGTTGGTGTAGGAGTGTGTGTGGTGCTGCAGTTGGGAGCACATCACCCTTGTCGCACACACACACACACACACTCAGTCACTCACACAGTCTGTCTCTGCCCTCCTCCACATGGTGCGTAAGTAACTGCCGTGCTCCTGCACTTCACACTGATGCTGATGCTGAGTGTGTGTGTGTGTGTGTGTGTGTGTCTGTGTGTGTGTATCAGTGCTCTTTTAGTTGATTGTGATTCCTGTTAAAAGATGTGTACTAGAGTCTATTAGGCTTTACTTGTGTTTGTTTGAGATCAGTGCTTCCCACTGCTTTAGTCCCCCTTCTCCTTCACAGTAAGCTTTGTGTGTGCATGTGCATGTGTGTGTGTGTGTGTGTGTGTGTGTGTGTGTGTGTGTGTGTGTGCTCTGTACCACACACTAGCACACAGGTCTTCTGTCTTGAGGATTAAATTGTGTGTAAACTTTTTATAGTGTATTAGAGACTGTTAGTGTGTTAATGTGTATTACATTAGCGTGTATTCGGGTTTATTTGTGTGTGTGTGTGTGTGTGTGTGTGTGTGTGTGAACTCTGTTCTACACAATAACCCTCGAGGAATAAATTGTGTATAAACTTTTATGGTGTATTAGAGTGTGTTAGTGTGTGTGTCAGAATCAGTTGGTGTGTGTTAATGTTAGCAATATTCCATACATGCTGTAATGTTAGCGTGTACGCTTCTCATTACCGCAGCGTTCCCTTCAGCAGGAGGGCGCCTGTGAAACGAACACCACGGCGATCGAGGGCTTTGTGTAGGCAGCAGAAATTCAGCCGAAACCTTGAAGTTAAAAGTGAAGCTGCCCTTCGTAATTACTATAAGATAATAAACGTGTGACCTTGAAAGTCTGAAAAAGTGGGATAAAATTAGCAACCCTAAATTGACAAAATTAGATATTTATTAAGTTTGTCTGTTAAACGTGCAACATGCCATTCCTTAGGTCAACAAGATTTATTTCAATTGATATAAAACCAATCTATATGCATATTTTCATACTTCTGAAATATATAAAAGGAAATGTGATCCTCCGTTTTACATTATTTTCATCAATCACTTTGGTGCTTTTCACTCTCCTCGTGTTGAACTTGACAGCGTTGCAAAGCATTTTGCTTGTTTGTGTTAATTAAACACATTGTTCTGTGCATTTCCGTAAGTGATTTTATCAATTGCTGATCATCAGTTTCCTCAAAATGACCCGAAGAACATCAACACCGGTTAAATTAAAGCCCGACCGTGACAGAAAAAATGCAATTTGCAGACAAATTAGTGCATATTACGTATTATAAGCAGATGTTTACTGAGGTATATATGCGTTGTGCGTGTGTTCATCAAAACTGATAGCCGACGCAGTTGTGTTTTGGGAACTCCAGTGTTTATTTATTATTTATGAGTAGCTGAGTTTATATTTACAGTTAGGATTTTTTTTATATCGATAGACATCTTATCTGTTTAATATTTAATAATTAATGCAATAAGTCCAAGAGGTACCTCAGTCTCCCTCGACAACCACTCCCACTTTCAGCCACGCCCCCTCTGAGCGTTTAACGCTTATTGAAATGTATGTGCTAATCAGTCCTGAAGAGGGCGCTAGTACAACTGACCGGATGTAAAGGTGCCAAGCTACATGACTGCAGGAGCCCTGAGCTGCGAATGCGTAGGCTCGGGTGTAGTCTTCGGAGTTTGGATACGCAGTCTTGTTTTGATGTTAAAGGAACGGAATGAGATAAAACTAGAGATCCATCACGGAACAAAAATAACTGTATGGAATATTGTTAAAAGGAAAGAAACTACTGGAGCTGTAAGCAATTTGCAGTAATCAGGCAGTCCCAGGAAGACCAAAGCAGCTGATGACAGGAACACTGTTAGAGCTGTGAAGGGAAAAAAACCCAAAATAACATAAAAATAAACAAAAAAAGACAGTCTACATAGAGCAGGGATGAAAGTGTTAGTGTTCAGCTGAGAATTCAAGAGAAGGAATACAGAAGCACCAAGAACTGAAGTTCTGGAGCATGGTACTGTAGAGAGTGTGACAGTCGAGGTAAAGATGAATCATGATTAATGTGATATGAAGGGGAAAGTGTTGAGAGAGAGAGAGAGAGAATGCAAACGCTCCTAACCACGCCACTTCATCTGTGAAGCATGGTGGCGGTAGTGTCATGGCGTGTTCATGCATGGCTGCTGCTGGTCCTTGCTCAGCGACGGTGGCCACAGACTGAATTGGGAAGTGTATGCAAACATCTTCCAATGTTCCAATGCGAATGCTTCCGAACTATTTGGGCCTTGAATATAAAACTGGATATGGATTTATTCACAATTCCAATTCCAGAATTTACAAATTAGCAGACTCGCGAATGTGAACCTTGTCTGATCGGCTTTAAATCAGATAACTGTCGACGAATTACTGAGTCGATGAGATGCTAGTCACGTCATATTACTGGCTTGAAAGAATGCACTTCTAAAACAAATCCGCGAATGAAGACAAATAAGACTAGCCGTTCAGTTAGGCTAAAAGTAATGGCACCCTATAAAAGGAGGAGGAGGAGTTAGTGTGTATCCTAGTGTGGCCCATAATTGTAAAAAAAAAAAAAAAAACACAATTTACCAGCAATTACAAAATGTATTTCATTAGTGTATGCCACATCATGCTTTTTGGCGGTTTTGTTCTATTTAATGTTGTGGGAAAGAGAAAAGTTATTTCCTGTTATCCTTTACGTTATAAACGGTCATTCCCTCACCAGACTCTCTTTTTTCTCTCCCTTGAAGTTAATTTAAAGAAAAAACGCCACTTGTCATGTTACCGAGAAGCTGCAAAGTGTAAACTCCTCTGTCCGGAAGATGTTCTGACACTGACAAGCTTTACTTCTGACACTGGAGACTCGTTCCAGAAATGTTAAATAAACATCTCCTTATTTATGTAACTTCACCACACCATTAATTACACATGCTTTTGAATCCGTGTATGTGGAGCTTCTGCTGTACGAGTTCCTGTGAATGAGCTGTTACTACGGCAACGTTAACATATTAGAGGAAACGCATTAATATAAACCTGCAAATTGAATTACAGCCAGAGCTGCTATCAGTGCTTGTCATTAGTTTCATTACCAAACCTGAATTTCCTCTTTAATCCCGAGCCCTTTGACAGCTCACTGGTTGACCGTTTTCACGTCTACTTGCTGCCACAGCCGAGTGCATTTCGGGCTGCGTCTCCTCACGCATGTGTGTATGTTACAGTGAAGGTGTTCCTCAGGGCGTAGTACTTGGTCCGCTCAGATTCACCATGATGTTCGGTTTAATGAGAATTCTTTGACAGTATGTTGGAGATCGAATAACCTCATGCAGGAAACAGCGTTTGAGCTCCTCGTATCTTATTTGACTTATTGTAAATGTGCTCAGGATGAATGAAGTCTGATTTACATCCTCCTCCCGGCTCACGTTCCGCACTGCAATACGTTAAAAATCGGACATTGACCGGCAAGGAATATGGAAATGCTGTGTTTAACCCATGCCGAAGCGCCGCACGCACACTTAGGCTGATTTGCATTTTAATACACACACACACACACACACACACACACACACATGCAAGGTCTTGATAAGTACGCCAGTGTTTTTTTTTGTGTGTATGTGTGTGTGTGTGTGTGTGTGTTATTGACTGTGCATGTTCCCCCAGGGCTCAGGAGCTCCAGGTGATGCTAATTAGCTGATCTCGCTAACGTCTGCGATAAACACACACAGGTTTATATAAGGGTGCATGGGGAGTGTGAGACTCGCCTTCTCTCTGTACACTCCGTCCTGATTTAGTTCAGGCCCAGAAGGACACTTACTTTAATACGTGTGTGTGTCTGTGTGTGTGTGTGTGTGTATGTGTGTGTGTGCGTGAGAGAGAGAGAGAGAGAGAGAGAAACATTCCCCTAAAAAGTAAAGACAAAGTGAATGTGTTCCACTTTTTCTCCAATCACACACTTCTACAAGCGAGTACAGAAGTGTAGTAACTATATTAGCATACGTAGTGTGTGGTTTGGAACACAACCACAAGCAGTCATCATTTATTTCACTCTAATGCTAGATGCTTAATGCCTGTCGGGTAAAGTTTGACCGCTGATGAATGACAGCTAACATTTCACCGCTAGTGATTGGCAGCTAACATGTCCAGTGACTAATGGTTCTTAGATAACCCGACAGTTTTAGCAAGACACAGCTAATCCTTGGAGGCTACGAGTTGACAGCTTGATTGCTAACGCTTAACAGCTTACCTGACAGCTAACAGTCGACATCTGTTTTTGACAGATAACGAGATAACACTTGCTGTCTTGTCTGCTTAACAGCCTGATTGCACTCTTGATGGCTGACACCCTGCTGCTAATTCTCAATGACTAGCGCTAATGTGTATTAGCTAACTTTTTAGCTTATTTAGCTCAACAGTTGGCTATTTCATGTTTAATTACTAATGCTACTTGCTAAACAGTATTAACATATTTTGCCACACATTATGCCAGACACAAGTGTGCAGTTCAGAATGCAGCCTGGGCTGTGTGTGTGTGTGTGTGTGTGTGTGTGTGTGTGTGTATAAGCATTCAGGTTTTCATGCTAACCCGTGGATGGAGATGTCACACCATTACTGTATGTCTGAGACCCTGTGGCCATTACCCAGAATGCCTTGCGGGGATCTGTTGGCGATGACAGTTGTAACACGGTGCTAAATAATTTGGGGAGTGAAAAGCCATCTCACACACACACACACACACACACACACACACACACACACACACACACACACGCACACACACAGTGTTCAGCTCACACACATAATGACGAGAACAAAATGGACAGACAAGGGGGGAAGAGGAAGACGCAAAACACACACACAAACACCATACTCTATCTAGGTATCTATCACAATCTTTCTTTTGTTCTTTCTTTCTTTACTTAATTAATTAATCTTTAATTGATGAAAAACATTTTAAAAAATGGCAGATCGGCAGGTTGCTGAGGTGTAAGAGGAATAAAGCACCCAGAAACACGCTGTTCTAGGAAAATAATCAACTGAATGGTGGAAATCATCACACCACTCCGCCATTGATTATTTTCCTCTAACAGCATGACACGGAGTGTTTTATTCCTTACTTAATGCAGACCTGACCTGTAGTGTGTGGCAGCTCCCGGCTGACGGCGTCTAACATTCTGTACCTCAGTGTTAATGTTAGCATGAGTCACTCGGAAACAACTGAAACCGCACGTCCTGCCGCAGCAGAGAGCCGAGCTGTTTCTCACTCAGCTTCTGCACGAGAGGGAAAAAAAGGATGTGACGGAAATCATAATCGCCTAGTTTTTCAAATCGAATTCACGTAAACACTTCAGAGATGTTGTAATGTGTGTGTGTGTGTGTGTGTGTGTGTGTGATGACTCTGCAACTTGCAATGACAGCTGCAAGAACAGAAAACGTGTGTCATCGTGATGTATTCGGTCATTTGGCGAGCACTGAGCCAAGCATTGTGGGTAACGGAGTTCACAGCGGTGTCCCGGTGTCACGGACGCTCGCGTTTTGTTCAGAGCTCACGGTCAGCGTCACAGGAGGAGATACAGGAGCTGAAAGCACCATTATCAATGCGCTAATGTAGCATGCTAATCTGCTAATTAGCAATTAGAGTATTATCAGAGGACACAGAGACACTACACCCATGTGTCCTCTCGGCTCTGCGTTCCAGATAACGGGGCTTTATACATACACTTTATTTCATTACACACTCATCGAGGGCATGCGGTGCATTATGGGTAATGGTACAAACCAACGCTGACTCCTAAGTGTTTGGACGGAGGCTGTACCCTGCAGTGTAAATATAAATAAACGTGATAAAGAATGGATTCTGATAAATAAGCAGGCTTGTAGCCGTGCTGTGTGAGCAAGTAAACACAGGGTTAAGTTTTCGTGTTAATTGCCCCCCGGAGGTTCACATATGTATTTTTTTACCTCGGCTGCCATGGCGGTGTGTAAACAGCTTTAGCAGCAGCGGCACAAGCGCAGATCAGGGCCCAGACGATCCATCACTAACACCGTACCTGAAAGATAATCCAGATAAATATCCGTACTTGTAGATGGAACAGTACATTAGTGTATTAATATGCGCATATTAAACAACTCCTCTAGATTTGTACAGTATAGTGAGTAGTGTGATTAATATGCGCATATTTAAAAACTACCATTGTAAACCTAAATAACAGTTTCTTGATTTGGGAAAGACGTTGTTGTCACAGCTTTCCAGAAATTTCCATAGGATGTCTGGTTCAGGACGTGAATAAAGTGGCGTTCTGCTAATTATGGAGTAATAATTCGTGAATGAAAAACGACAGCAGCCTGTTTTTTCAGTCCAGAGAGTGCGCAGAATTTAGGGTTTAAAAAACACTCCCGTACTGACCACACCCGCTTCTGAAAATGAAAACAGATAGAAATATTTGGAGCGGCCTCCAAGCTTGACATGTGCGCCGCCACGGCTGTAACGAGTGGTTATCCGAGTTCCCACAGCCTTCCTGTCGGTTTGATCCGTTCTACTTTGGGCCGGATCACATTTTTGCGTCCCTCCTGATGTGTGATAGGTACGCTTGAGTTCATGTATTGCGCCGTGATTGGCTGACTAATTGCACGTACAGGGGTACAACAGGTATACCTAACTAAATTCTGCACACCCCTGTGAAAGATTTTGTGAGGTAAAGAAATGAAAGACACGTGTGCACACGTGCAAACAGGATACTGTTTTTCCCTCAAATCATTTCTATTTGTTTTCACTTGAACGTTGTTGGTTGCTGTAACACCTTAAAGGTGATTTGTCCTTGTTTCATTTTTGTTGTACATCACATTAACCTGCTTTGTACAGCCACCATATGTACAAAAGCCTGTATGAACGTCACGTGACTCCGCAGCTGCTTTCTATTTCTGCAGTCTGAAACAAATACATGCAAATTGCGTTTTTCAATCATGTGTGTATCCATAATCCAACACACACCCATGTCTTCATGTAGGAATTTCAATATTTATATATGAGTTTTTATTATGAAGTGAGGAATAAAGCTCTACATAACGCAAATGTAGTATTTTTGTACCTGTAACAAGTCATATACAGTATTTACAAAATTCCATCACTCAAATGAGTGTGAGTGTGTTTGTGTGTGTGTGTTTTATAGATTTATGCCCATCCTGAATTGCCTTCACACACAGTTCTATCATATACTTTTACTGTTTGCTGGCGCATCACCACATTAATATCCATTTAGGTTTTGTTTATGAGGTCTTGCTCTGATAAACCTTCTCCGTGAGGAAAATTTTTCTAAATCGAGGACGTTTATTAAAGTCATTTTTCATCCCATTTAAACCAATCGTTAAAGGATAATGCGCTCTCTGTGGGAGGCTGAATGCTTTCCATTGATTGACTGTCTCAAAAACCTCGAATAAGTCAAGGTCTGACCTGGTTTCTGTTCTGCAGGACTCTCACACTCGTTCACTCGTTCCCTCTCTGCCGTAGTGTCCACATTTATTCCAGCGGTTTACTAATTCTGCACGTATATATTTACGTCTCCTCAGTCGACTCTCCTTGGTCGTGTTAGATGAGGGATCAGCACTGGTTACTCAAAAGGCGTTGCTGTGTTACTTTAGCTTATTATTTCTAGTTAACTATCTAGCCTGTTAGTATACTAGCTAATTTAAAGCATGCTAACACATTTAATTTAGTCTTTAAACAGGCTTTTTTAGTCCAGTTGTGAACATGACAGCACATGGAAGTGTGTTAATTCAACTAGTTAGTTAGCTACCTAACGGGCTAGCCAGTGAGCACACAAGCTACCTAGTATAGCGAGTATTTAAAACACACCTAGTTTAGCATGCTAGCAGATCGAAATGTGTCTTTAAATGGGTGTTCTTGCCCAGATTATGTACTGTAGCTACCTGACAGCTGACTGAACTGTTACTTTACTCTGCTAGCTGGTTAGCAAGGGAATTGTTTTTGTACATTCATAAGGAAGTCACTTCAGCTGAATTGTTTCTGCTGTCGATTTCGATGCTGTCCTTGTGCGGCAAACAGTCAAATTACAGTCATGCTAAGGGACAATATGACCATTCCATTACTCTAGACCCATGAAACAGATTAGCGAATGAGAATTGAGCATGTAGAAGCAGGTAAACTGAAATGGCGGATTTTAATGAGTGAATTTATTGATATCAGTAATGTCTGTGTGACGCTCTGCATACGAGATGCTGTCGCTCAGTGGGTTAATGTGTGCATTACCTCATCATTTGCATTGCAAACCAACTAGACTGCAGCATGTCAAATCTGCATGGCCTCAGACAATTGATCACACTAATCTAGTGGCCTACACTGTTTTGTTCAATCGCATAATTCACTCTCATTTTTATATACATAAGAACTTCTTATCCAGCTGAACTTGAATGAAAATCAGTAAACATTTTGGCAATAGATTAGATAATCACTCCTTTTTTTAGTTAGCTGCTAAGAACATAAGAAAATAATTTGACCAAAAACATCATAAAATGTGGCTAAAACGTCATAACACTTCCAAGAACTTCAGATTGACTTACTTAAAAAAACTTGGGCAAGAACTTGGGGAAAAGCTGGGCTACAGACCTAAGAAGAATTTGGCTAAAAAGTTCAGAAACAACTGGGTACGAATTTTACAAGAACTTGGCTAATGACGTCAGAATAATTTGAGAATGTGGCTAAATACTCCAGAAGAATTACGAAAACGTAAATAGGAACAACTGAAAATCTTGCCTAGGAACCTTTAGTGAGAACTTTATAAGAATGTCAAAAAATTTGGTTGGACGTCATTTAATAATTAGCCGATCTAACGTGTCTGAATCATGGATTAGAACTTCAGAGAAACTTGACTAACATTCAGTCCTTGTTTAACAGTTTTTAACTAATCACATGTCAGAATATGACGTTTGTAGCCAAATTAAGTAGCTTTAGAAGAACTTTTGGGGAAGAAGGATGGTAGTAAGCAACGTTGCCACTGATCAGTCAGTCATTACCAGCACACATGACACAACACTCATGATGCAAACAGAAACTGTGTGTGTTTGCACTTTTGGTAAAAGTGCTCAGAATTGTGCTGCTTGAGTTCTCAAATATTCAACATTAGTTTTCTACCACAGTAACTCAGTAGCCACAAAAACCTATCAATGTAATAAAGCACTTCTAATTCAGAAGCATAATCACTAAGCCATGCTGTTTCTCCCCCTTTTAGATGGATGCTGCAAACTAGACCTAATGGATAAATGAATACACTTTCAGCAGACCTGGACTGTCGTTGATGGACGGATAATTTGGTTGGAGGTTTACGGGATTCTTGAAGCAGGTTTATCGCTGGATATTCATTTCAGAATGAGAACTCCACTGGTTTTATTTGCATTGGTTTACCTGGGGAAAGAAGCAAAGGGCATGCTGAGGACTACAGGGGAACTAAGCAGAGAAACATGGAGCCAGCTGAGAGCGGATGGAGGGCCAGCAACGCTCAGACGCTCCAAACGAGGGTGGATGTGGAATCAGTTCTTCCTGTTGGAGGAATATACAGGAAATGAAGATCAGTATGTGGGAAAGGTATGGTGGATGGGGATCTTCTTGTTTTAGTTCCCCTTTCTATTTGAAAGAAAAGGTAGTAAAAGGGTCGAGTTTACTTTACAGCAATCTGACAGTTTCCAACATTTGATTAAAGTTTGGCTTCCTTCCACTGACTTCACCATCTCCTCCATGACAGCTGGTGGAACTGTATTTACATTTGAATTTACATTAAAGAAAATCGAGGCCAAATGGTATCTCACTCTTGTGTAAAGTTCCACAGATTTGGATAGATCTGCAAAGACTAGCTAGTTTATCTTTAGAAGCTAGCTTTAGCTAAGTCTTTGTTGAGGAGGCCACCACACACCCACCAGTCACCAAGGGTGATTTGGATTGTGGTAAATCCAGAAGTTATCCTAGGAGTGGGAATACACCCTGTAAGAGATGCCAGTCCATCTCCTGCAAAAATGATGAAATTTTTAAAGAAATATATCTTCAGTTTTCATTCATCTTTATAGCTTCATCACCAGGTCAAGGTGAGTGTGAGGTGGAAACACAACCTTGATGCGACAATCACAGGAAATTTAGCATTGATTTTTTTTAATGAAATGCACAGAATTTTAATTTAGCTAGGAACTTGGTTCTGTCCTGTTCAGAGTCATGGTGGATCTGGAGCCTATCCTAGAAGCACTGGGTGCAAGACAGGATTACATTATACATTATAGTAGCCTTTTTTTTTTTTTTTAAAGTTCTGTTGCTGACTAAGGACTTTACAAGAATGTGGCAAAGAACTTCCAGGAATAAAAACTTTGGTATGAATCTGAGACAGGATTGGCAATTCATAGAAGAATTTGGTTAAGAACATCAGATGAATTTGGCTAAAAATGTCCGAAGAGTTTGCCAAAGAAAATATTTTTCTAAGAATTGAAAAAAATTGACTAAGAAAATCAGAAAAATGTGGCTAAGGACCTCATATAGTCTCAACTAAATTTCATTAGAACTTGGCTAAGAACTTAATAAGAATTTGATTTAGAACTTCAGAAAAACTTGGCTTTATCCTTGTCAAGGTCACAGTGAATCTGAAGCCCATCTCAGAAAGTCACTAAGCTGGAAAATACCCTGGATAGGACACCAGTCATTCACAGGAATTTTAGAGTTTGGAACATTTTTCCTCTTTTGGACCACTCTTTTTGGTGATTTAGCAGTGGGGTCTGTTCTGAAGTAATGTGGAGAAGATTTTGTGAGGTCACGTAACGACAGCCATTTGTATGGCCGTTCTACTAGTACTGAAGATTCACTGTAGAACAAGTTTAAGAGTGAACCATCTTAACGCTAAACCTGATAAATTATAAGCAGCAGCTGGAGAATCGAGCTTCACCCAGCGGTCAGGTTGTATTCTGACACTTTTAATGTCGGCTCCAGATCATGTAAACATGATATACCATTATACTATCTACACAATTATGCACATTCTGGGTTTGGAATTTAAGCTACAGTTTCAGGCTGAGTGACCTATAACTGATAAATGATCCAGGCCAGCTATTCATAATTAATGTGATATGTGTGTTCTTGTTTAGAGAAGCATGAATCACATGGAAGCGCATGAAACATGTCCACGTTGCAATTTGTTTAAACCCTTACAGAGGTGTTCACGCTTCATAGTGTCATTATGGAGGGTGTAGGCTTTACAAAAGGTAGGGTACAACCATAAAATAATTATATTTACAAATCATTGAAGTTGAAATCAGGTTGTCCAGTCGTAGGATGTGGTTCTCAGATCATGCATCATGGGTGAAGACTTGTGACTGTAGCTGTAATCCTCTGATTGATTCAGCACTCAGAACTTTATTAAGACTTGACTAAGAACTTCAGGAAACTGAAGTTGTAGTCAGCAGAGCTGGGAGGGTTACTTTAAAAATGTACTCTGATACAGTTACTAAATGTACCTGCTACAAAATGTAGTCAGTAACGTAATCTAATTACCACAAAATTAATGTAACTGATGGCTTTCCGTTACTTTTGGATTAAGAAAATACTGTATAACACAGCTGTTCTGGACAATTCCAGCAAGAACGTCACGCTTCTCCTCACATTCCCACAAACCAATGATAATATTACTCACATTAAAACACAAGTTATGTCATGAGGCCAGCAGGGTAGTGTACTGTAAAGAGTTTTATACTGTAGAGAAAGTCATACTGATGTTTCTGCTCCACCGTTTCACTCAAATGTTTTTCATGAAGTGACATAGCGTGTGCGCAGTGTGCTTCATAACGCAGATCAATAATGAAATTATTGGTAATTATTTTTATTAGCGATTTTTTCCATGTTGTTGATTAGTTGTTGCAGCACTTATGCAATTTAAAATTGTAATCCTGTAAATAATCTCCATTTTTACTAAATGTATCGGTAATCTAATTACAGCATTTTCCCCCCATAACTATAACTGAATAAAGCTCCCTTTTTTGCATCCTAATTATGTAATGCCATTCCATGTATTCCGTTACTCCCCAAGCCTGTGGCTATGCAAACATTAATCATTGCATTTGTCTGTTTCAAAGATGTCAGGCAAGAAGCAAAAGAGTATTCTTTCATTTAAGGGTCAGCCCTTTAAAAAGGATGCCAGGTCGGAGGAGGAGACGGTTGAAGAGGCGGTGGCGGGGACAGCAAGCGAGACAGTAGGGGACATAGTGGAGGAGATCAAAGAGGAGACAGTGGATGAAACAGGGAAAAAGAGAGCATTTACCAGTTGTTTTAATTCGTAATTGTGCTGGTCAATGAACAGTAGGCAAAATTGGACTGGTTTTTGAGTCATTTTGAGCGGCTCCGCCCCTCACTCCAAACTTTTGCTGAAACTTGAGAGCCCTTGAGAGCCAATTCTCATATCCTATACAGGAAAATCCTACCTACAGAGATCATTTTGTGTTTAGCTGGACTCAAGTGAACATAGATGGTGTTACTTCAACATTTTCGGCATTAATTCAGTACTGGAGATTTTGCATTGTTCAATATATATAGTATGTGGTGGAATACATGTACACTAATACATACACTATACAAATGCATATACACTAATACATAGTATGCGGTGGAACAATTTGTGAAATAACGAGAATTAACTGCTTCAAAGTTTCAACACCACACTGGACCTGGATGTGTTCAGATTTTTCTTCTTCTTCTAATTTTCATTTGAGTAGGAGCATGGCCAGATAAGAAGCTCATGAGACAAATAAAGACGACATTCATTAAGATGAGAGCAAACCACAGTCGATCACTCATCTTCTATAAGTGCTTTATCCTGGCCAGGATACATATTTGTTTATATTTAGTTTTAAATTACATTATTCCTAATGTTATTGGATCCACCACGTTGCCGAACAGGATAAATAACAGGACAAATAACAGAATTACTGAAGATGAATGACTGAATAAATCTACGTTCCTGTGAAAATATAATGAACAAAACAAACAAATCTAATGACTGTCAGAATTATTCTTGGAAATAGATAAAGAATAAAAAATAAAAAAACAATGTCCATGATTTTAAAATATTTTGTGAATATTTTATTACAGTGTTAGAAGCCAAAATTCTACCATTATCAACTTATTTAGTTATATTTACTGAGGTTTTATAGTAATTAGCCCGTTGGACTGGTTGCTTGTATATGAAGGGGTCAATTCTTAACCTTAAAAACTCAAAAACAAGTCAAGTTAATGTCATAAATAATGTCAATGTGAATTCATCGACAATCTGTTGATTTTATAGCCAGACAGTTCAGAAACATTTTTATTTAGAACTGATAACTACCCAAATATCATTGTAATAATATTTAAATAGACTATATTAATTAAAAATAAAGGATATACAAGGAATTTTTTTTTAAAAGTTAAATGAGTCCCTGGATGCAAAATGTTTGAGAACTGTCATTTACTGGAATAAACTGAGTATAAACAACAGGTTCTTTCTGATGAAGCATTTTAAAAACCAGCGGATTTGCAGCACCGGCACACAATTAGCCATGAATACGACATGCATATCAACGGATCCTCTGTGGTGATTTTAAAGAATGAATTCAGTGCTTTTCTCTGTAAGAACTAACATGGAAATAGAATAAAAGAAGCACTAGCCAATAGGATGCAATCAAAAGTCACAATCAAAGGGGATTAGATTTTAATTATTGCAAGCACAAGGGGCCTGCCATTTTCATTAACCATCATTAACCTGACAATCGAAGACTCAAGAATGCATTACTGAATGTGACAAGAGCAAAGCGTCATTAAGCCATTATCCTCATGCAAATTCAAAATTGATCGTTAATTCTACATAATTGTGTCGAAAAGAGTCAATCAAATACTGCTGAAGGTTACGGCACGGCTGTTCGAGATATGTGAAATGTTAAATGTGTGGTATGTGAACTGAATTGAAGAAATGATGGCGCGTGTTAAAAATATTAATCAAAAAAAAGGGTGAGATTTAATCAGGGTGCAAACATTTCATCGAAGTGGAATTAACAGTTTCTAGAAGGGAAGACTTTTAAAACCTTTATTTAAAAGATTTATTTATAAAAAAAAAAGATCATTAAAAAAATTACATTATAGTGATAATTCTGTGGATTTTTTAAGCTAATTACTAACTGCATGAATTCAAATATCTAACTCTAAATTTTTCTAATTTTTTTTTTACTTAATTTATATTTTTAAATACAATTCCTCACTGGAAGCAAAAAAACTTAGACATCACTTAAGAACTTACAAACGACATTGCGGCCTTAGTGTACTAAGAGAATTACAGAAATATGATGTCTTCATGGGTGCCTTAACTTTTAAACTTTTTGAGATACCACCCTTACTTGGCCCTATCCCAACCCATGGCCATTTATTTATTTATTCATATATTTATTTATTTAAAAACAACTTATTAATACTGTAAATGGCAGAAATTGATGAGAGCAGGTGTTCTTCACGTCCCTATCGTCAGAACGAACTCTTTTGGGTGAAAACCAGTGCTGTAAAAGTGTTGCACCAAATTGGAAAAACTAGTGGCACCATGCCTAAAAGCTGCTGTATCGCATCTTGCTCATCAAAAAAATCCCAAGTTTATGATTTTCTTTACTTCCACAAAGAGCAAAGGACAGCAAAAGAGGAGATCTGTGGCTTCGGGCCATCTGCATAGAGAATGGATATGGTAAACAGTGAAACCCAACCAGTCAATACGTGTATGCCTGATATTTTTCTATATAATGATGCAGATCGTTGATTGGCAACAACATAATGTACAGAAAGGACAGGGGCTTTACCCAAGTGCAAAGTGCCCTGATTAGTTGCTCTCATGAATAGGATCACTAATTATTTAAACACAAAGCAGGTGTAAGTAATCTGTGAGTGTGACTTGGTCACGTGATGTGCTATTGCTGATGGGAAATGTAGTTCTTATCAGCCATTTTGTAATCAAAACCAGCTGGCCACAGTGAGCGTCTCAGCATGAATGTTTTACCAGAATTCATGACCACATTTATTAATTTTCTGTCACTACAATACAGTAAAAAGTTGTAATCCTTTCATTAAAAACCCCCTAATTGGATAATGTGTGCTTAGACTGTCTACATATAGTTTCTTCTCCAAAGGCATTAAAAAACAATAAATAAAAATGTATCCACTTTGTTCGCATCATTTAAACCTGCACTTATTTCTTGTGTGCCTCCTTAATCACTGCTAATGATGTGTCTCGTGTAGGGAGCTAAAGAATATCAGCCAAAATGGAAACCAAATCTACGGGGTGTTTCACGCTACGTAATCACACGACACCACTGTCACTATCAGGCCGCATGAATCTACAGTTTGGGCTAGAAGGAAATCAGCCTCAGCATCATTTCTTCATCCCATTGATGCTGCCTTATAATACAATATTAATATCACAGATTTACAAAACTCCAAAATATCCCGATCACATAAATTCCATAGATTCCTACTGCAAAGAGTTCGACATAGCAGATCTGAACACAGAGTTTAGTGCGCTTTCTGTCTAATGAGATAAAACCACCCATTACTATCATCAACTACTGAACGACTGCACTAAAAGCTGACCACACACAAGGCAGGGGAAATCTGTGAACTATAATCGCTGTGCTTTCAGTAGGAGCTACAGTGCTATGGGAGTGCATTTCAGTGGCCAACTACAACTACATAAGCACCAACATCCAGACCTGTGCGCTGACATCAGTATGTTTGGCCGAGTTCTCATCCAAACAGCTTCGGATGCATATTCGCGCATGTTCCCACTGACCAATTAGTGCACAACAAATCACGTAGATGCATGCCAGCCTTAGTTTATCCAGAGATCTTCCAGTTTGGCAGAGATTGGGCTCTTTTTTTAGGAAAGGTCAATATTTTATGGTGGCTAAAAGAGGCCAGTTTTAAACATGCGAATGGACATGCACAAAGAGCTGATTTGTGCCTTGTGGATTTCAAACAGTAATTAAATGATTATTTATAATTAAATAAGAACTCAGAAATCTGGTAAGTAAGTGACAGAACGGCCTGTGCGGCACATAAAAAATAAAATTGAGGTGGAAACTTGTGTCGCTGTACAACTTTGGCTGTTATGAAGGCACATATTGATTACAAGCGCTGATTTTATGTTTTGTCTTTAACTGAGATTAGACCTTGCAGTAATCCAGAGTGTATGTGTGTGTGTGTGTGTGTGTGTGTGTCAGAGTAATAGAGAGAGGATTAACTTAGATGACAGAGTAAGATCATCCACACAGCCAGTTGACACTCACATGCTCAGGGTCAGATAAACAAAAGTGTCAGCAGCAGGAGTCATGATAGTGAATTAAGCCACTGTACCTCACTGAACACACACTCAGTTTAATGGATACGACAACACTGAGTCTAGTCATGTTTACATATTTACTTCAAGGATTCCTTAAGGGTAATTTGATTAATTAAGGGGTTCTAACAAGTCACAAATTCACCTGGGGGGAAGAATTGGTCATGGTCTGGGAGATGGTGAGGTAGGAAAGGCTGAACACTGAACCTTTTCTTCTAAGAGTATAAACCTAAAACGCACTACAGATAATATGTAGTGAAGGAAGTGAAAAATTATACGATATAAAAAATTTAGAAAGTTATTTCATGAGAAACAGTACTGTGCAAAAGTCTTAGACACATGCAAAGAAATGGTGTAAAGTGAAGATGACATCAAAAATAATGAAATTTAATCTTTTTGCTTAAAAGAAAAATACTACAACAGTATAATAGTAGCCCCAGGTACAATGTGTGCAGTTTTATAAGGAAATGCAGAATTTGACACAGTTCTTCTGGAGACTTTGACTGTCACACCTGTCATGCTTCTTTTTTGCAGCAAAACCAGGAGCCTTCATTACGGTTTTTTTTGTTTTGTTTTTTGTTTTGTCTGAAAAGTGATTTCTTATGTAATATGTTTTTATATGCTTTCTTTACTGACATACAAACATTTTTCAAATACAAATATAAGTTATGTATGGAAATCTAAAATGTTCTTTGTACTGACTCAATAATGCAGAATTCATAAAATAAATATCTATAACAAAATTTGTAATAAAAAATGGGGGTGCCTAAGACTTTTGCACATTACTGTACAATATGGGCCTGAACTTCCTTTTTATTAGTTGTCAGGCACATAAAGATTCACACAATTCATGACTCAATTCAAAGCGCAATACTGGGTTCATGATACAAATTTGCCAGAATATTAAAAAAAAAGTAAATAAAAGAAAATTGTATTACCAAAAATGCAGCATTTTTCTATTATTTAGCAACTTCAATATTCCTCTTGAACAAAAATTATTTTTTTTCATAATCAACAATAATTGCTCACAAAATCATTTGTAAAATGATTTCCAAATGTAAAAAAAAAGAAAAAATTTAATAACAAGTTTTTTCGTAAAACATAAAAAAAAGTTTAAAATAGCTACCTCTATTAGCTTCTCTTTTCTTTTGCTTTAAGTAGCTCTGATTCCTTGTTGAATCTGTTTGTACAATCAATTTCACAAAAGCTCTTTCCCATTTTAGATCTGCGTTTCAGAGCTGTGTTACTTTTGCCTATGGTAACATCGCATGTTATTCCTGCTATTGTACGTTATTATGTATTCCTGTTGTCTAAATTACAATTACAGCCAGGTCATGGTGGATCCATGGAACACTGGGCATGAGGCACAACTATCAGCCTGGATGGGACCTAGTCCATCACAGGGCATCATTCACACTTACACAGATTCATATTTAGGACAACTGTATCATAGCCAATCCACCTACAGACATATTTTTGGGTGGTGGTAAGAAACCAGAGAGCCTAGAGGAAACAGAAAAAAATTACACACAGACCTGAGCTCATGATTGGACCAGGGACCATGGAGCTGTGAAGCAACAATGCTACATGCCGCATCTATGTATTAGTAATATTAGTAATAATTAGTAATAAACATGGAAATTTTAAGGCCTATTGATCCAGGAGAAGCCAGTGAACCTAGACCTTTCAGTATAATTCTCATAATTACATACATCTATTAGTTACTGAATCAAAGTCTGTACTTAATATGATTTAAGTTTAATTAATAGATTAATGAACTAAAAGTGTAAAGAAAGGGTTAAATGCTTAGTGCAAAATTAAGTGCAAAAATAAATATTGTGATCCATATGATGCATCTTCAAGCATCGTTATGGAATAAATTTAGCATGTAATCCTCCCATGATTTAAAGCTTAATGGTGCATTCACATCACAGGGATGGCAAAACTTTTTTCATCCGAGGTTTCATTCATTTTCTTTGGAGACAGGTGAAAATCCTGCTCAGATGATTTTAGAGCACGAACAGAGATGAAAAAAATATGTTAATATGTCAACATTATGCAAATGAAGCATTAAGCAGCAGGTTAGATCTGTCAGATTATTGAATGTGGTGCGGAAAAGAGTTCTCATCACATATCATGCCTGCACGCACAGTCATGCCACATGCCGAAATTAGTCCAAGATGGAAGAGAAGAGGAATAACTCATAGAGCATCTCAGTTGAGCACAGAACTAGCCTGTGACTCTATACGTGGAACCTGCAATCTGCTTGCCTAGTCTTATACTTTGCCCTGAAACATAATTACATCATCTAAAAAGTGTTAGTTTATGCTATTTATAGGGGACGTGCTGTGAAAAAGTGTTTTTTCTTGTTATTTTTGAAAGAAATGTCAATGTGACTGGGGGCTTTTCAAAGTAGACTGTTTCCTTCCCAGTCTTTAACGGACATAGAAAGAAAATAGGATAAGAGAACAGGAAAGTTGAAAAAAAAAGTACATGTTTTTTGCATGGAAACTCCTCTCCTTTTTTATGGTTCCCATCATCATATGGCAACCCGTAGCCATCTGAACCAAAAAGATGGAGCTGTTCCAATATGTATATGTATATATATATGTGTGTGTGTGTGTGTGTGTGTGTGTGTGTGATCAAGCGCTATGTGCTGTATTGGATATTGTAATAGATTCTCCTTTTGGACTGAACCTTAGTTCACCTCAGGTCAGTTCAAAGCCCTCAGGTCACATTAGCCAGTCAGCTAATGTTAACATACTTTCTATGACACTTAATTTGCATATACCTAGTTTGCTAGGCTACATTATATGTATTAACCATAGTATTGTAATAATAAGCAACTTCCTGTAAGCCCTGTTACTGAGGAAGGTTCTTTTTCAATACTTTAAGCTATTAATTGCTGTTGCTTGTTTTGGTAAGCTTGGCAAGGTAGCTTACCTAATGTTAGGGATGTGACAAGCTATGTAAATATTATTTGTAGATAGTTTCGGGAATATTTGTTTCATACGTACACAAGCATCTGGATGCCATCATAAACAACATAACAGCAACATGGTGACCGTAGCACAACAATTCCGTGGGTGTGACAGAGTTCTTGTTTAAAGATTTTAGCCAATCAAAGTGAAGCTATTTACATATTTATTATTTAATAATAAATTATTATCCTACAGGGATTTCATACCATGCTAAAAGACCCAAGGTCTTTTTAGCATAAAAAAAGTAGAAAGTAGAGAAAAGGGAGCAATTTTCTCCCTTTCTCCCTTTTCACTTTTGGCGGTAAACAGACTTTAAAATGTTATAACTTACAGTTGAGATACATTTATATGAGAAAATATTTGATTTCAGTAAAGGCTTTATCTTTCAGAAGTAGAAAATGTCAAAATGCCACCATATGGCGTGTTTTCCCAGGTCACCACACATTTACGAATAGATGACATTTTTTCTGAAAGCCTATTGAGAGTAGACTTTTTTTTCTGCATTTAAGATAGGAGAACAAAATGCAGGCAGCTGCTGTATCAGCAGCCTTCAGAAGCTGATAGTCTGGACATGTAACCCTCTTATACCAGGGCGGTAGGGCTACTGAAGTGTCCACTCCTGCTTACTTATTTAAAAAGTCTGGATTGTGAGACATTATGTCATTTGAATTTTTGCTAATTGAACTTCAGTTCCTCTGAGACGAGGTTAAGGCGAGGACTGTGCTACTGTCTGCTGTCTGAGACGAAGTGCTGAGCAAGACGTGAGCCTGGAGAGACTCAACCTGATTTCATGTTCTGGGCACATACAGAACTTTCCATAGTGTGCTTCCATACTGTGTGTGTGTGTTTCAGTGAGAGAGAGAGAGAGACAGATAGAGCCTGAGAAAGAGGGAAAGAGTGAGACGAGATGTGCACAAAAAAGGATTTGTGTGTGTCTGCAGTAAAAACAAAGAATTATAAAGGAAGAACCAAAGTGTGTGTGTGTGTGTGTGTGTGTGTGTATGTGCAGAAGAAAGAGAGAAGGAAACCTTGCATTTTTATGCACATAAAAAGCATCAGTGAGTGACGGGATGTCTGCACATCCGTGTGCGAGAGAGGCAGAAAGAGAAAGAAAATAAGTACTTGCATTTTAATGTACAAAAAGTAAGTGTGTGTGTGTGTGTGTGTACCATGTTTATATTACATTGTGAAGACCAAAATCTGAAGATAAAAACCTGTTATTTTCACCTCAATTTTACAAAAATCTGTGAATACAACCAAAAACTAAATGGGCAAAAGTCTTGCATTTACTTTGGTTACTTATGGATAAGGTTAGGGCTGTCTTAGTTAGGGTTAGGGTCATGCCAATGGAAATTAATGGGAGGTTCCCACAAAGACATAATAACAAAGACGCGCGTGTATGTGTGTGTACATGTTCCTATGCCTTTCTGGGGACCAAATGTCCTCACAAGGATAGGAATATCTGACAGTTTTGTCCTTAAGGGAAAATTTGGGTAATGCGTAGATTGGAAAATAGTTTTTTTCTTTTTACAAAAGCGATAGTAAGACAAACGTGTGTGTGTGTGTGTGTGTGTGTATATGTGTGTATCTTGCTCCACACTGTATGCAATTGCAGCTCCTTCGCAAATCAGTATTCACACCCATGCTGCTTCCAGCACATAAAAATAACTTCAGAAACATCCCCCTCCTCCCCTCCTCTTCCTCCTCCTCACTCCAGCACCAAAGGCTTTTAAAAATCCAGCGAATCTCATCCTCACCCTTAAATACCATCTAAACCTTAATCAGGCCCTTAACAACACCCTGCTCGGGCAGGTCTCCCTCTGACTAGCCTTTCTCTCTCTCTCTCTTGATTACGTTTCCTACAAAGCCACTCCGCTGGGATATAATGAGAGCGATGAATAGTGTTGTATGGTGGAGTAGTCAGCTGCTAAATTGGCAGTGTTGTGTCCTGAGAGAGAACAGGGGGAAGGTGAAGCGGTCAGTCCTCCGAGCAGCAGCGAGCCCTACTGAGTGAACACCTGTTCCTGACCTGTGAGATACACAATAACGTAGCAGAGACGAGACGACACTGACGGTGAGAGAGCTGCTGACTGCGTGTAACCTGTTTAATGTCATGCTGTTCCCGATAATGTTCTAGTTTGTATCTCAGTCTTGTTTTACGTGTTATCTAAAACATGAACATCTTTGTTCATCACATGGAACTGTGAATATGGTGTTGGACTGCTGTTAACATGAGCAGTTCTGCGACAATAGCATAGGACTTAAATTACCACAAACAGCCTTGCACTCAAATCTCCCTCAGTGAATCAGCAGAGACAGAACAGACTTTATATAAAAAGTACAGTATATGGAATTATGTACCACACAGCTGTACATTTTTTGACCATATACGGTAACAGAAGTGTGTTAGCTGTAATCACTCTATACAGTGTGACCCAAATGAGGATGGGTTCCCTTTTGAGTCTGGTTCCTCTTGTTGTCTCAGGGAGTTTTTCCTTGCCGCTGTCGCCACAGGCTTGCTCATTAGGGATATATGTATAGATAAATTTATAGATTCATAAGTTTATGTTCAGAATTTATATACTTCTGTAGAGCAGTTTTGTGACAATGTCTTGTTATAAGTGCTATACAAATAAAATTGAATTGAAATTGAATGAGTCCTCTTGCACTGTGGGTTTTTAGACCTTCAGTAGATCCTACACCTCTTATGCCGGAGACACAATTCAGGTCATTCAGGTGGATTTTGAGTTTGAGTCACATCAAAAATGTGTCCTGATTTTGTTCTGATCTTAAATGATGATCTGGTGTGAGGTGTGTAAAATCCAATCTTAATTCCTCCAATCTACTCACAGTTCAGTCATGGCCAGCCCGATTTCAAAGAGTAGTTTGTAGTAGTAGTAGTGTGTGTGTGTGTGTGTGTGTGTGTGTGTGTGTGTGTGTGTGTGTGTGTGTGTGTGTGTGTGTGTGTGTGTGTGTGCGGGAGACACTGTTGGCATCACAAATAAAAACCAATAAGAGCTAAGATGAATCTAAGTCAGTAGTATTTATGCAAAAAGGTAAAATCTTGTCATGCAATTAATACCCAAGTATTAATTCTCTTGGAATCACATGGCAGATTTTGTAAAGTTACCTACTAACTGCCAAGAAATAAAAAAAAAATGACCTTCACACGTTGAGTCAAAACTAAAGAATAAGGTTAGACTATTACTACAGTAATTGCAGCGATTGCACGCTTTTAATTGCTTGCCTCTGACTCTGTGATCATTTGCAAAAGCTTCAAGTTCATGTCTGATTTTCTATGTTGAATATGCTGAATATGTCACACAGGGATGCGGGAAGGTGTTTAGCACTGGGGTGCTGGAGCTTAAAGTAGCACACATGTGGCATGAGCCAGAATGTGACACGGAATACATTTACCATTTTTTCTTTTAATAGAAATTGTGTAACAAAAGATTTATGTTAGGTTTATATTAATACACTTGTGTGTTCCTAAAACGACACACTCGCAGGAACGTTTGTAAAAGGAGTTACTCTTTTCTAGCTACAAGTTATGGCCAAAAGTATGTGGACGCCTGAACCATTGAACCATCTCGTTCCAAAACCATGATCATTAATATTAAATTGTAACCACTTTGCTGCTATAATAGCATGCAGACTTCTGAAAAAGCTTTCCACTAGATTATGGAGTGTAGCTGTGGAGATCTGTGCTCGTTCAGCCACAAGTTGCCGATTCATCCCAGCGGTGTTCAGTGAGATTGAGGTCAGGGCTCTGTGCAGGACACTCCATGTCTTCTACAGCAACCATGGCAAAGCATGTCTTTATAGAGCCTGGGATGAGACAAATGTCTTTTGTGCACAGGGGCATTGTTATGCTGAAGCAGTTTTAGTCCACTTAGTTCCAGTGAAGGTAATTGTAATCCTACAGCATATAAAGACAGTCTAGACAAGTGTGTGCTTCCAACTTTGTGGCAACAGTTTGGGGAAGAACCACATAGGTGTACATACTATTGGCCATATAGTGAATATATAATCATTTCCTCAGCAGTCTCTTTGTTTTCTCTCTTGCTAAGTTAATAAGGAAATGCAGCTTGTCATGATACAGAGAGACGTATATTATTGGTAAAAAAAGCTGATCGCAAGATTCTTCAAGCGTGCAGTAAACATCAGAGTCAACACCAGCCTCCTGCTGAATTTCTAACACCGTGCATGCTACACACAGATCCTAGAGGCACAAATAATACAGTTCAGCCTTCAACCACATACCTGACAACACTCCTGTTTTTCCCTAGGTTTCTGCTGTATTTCATTTCGAGGCCATCTCCCAACGCCCTCCTGTTTTGTTCTTCTCCTGTGAAACTCTCGTAACTTGCATGAATAATCATTATACACGGATTCATAAATTCTGTATGTTTGTCTGACGTTAAGTTGCCAAACCATCTATGAAATATGAACTATGTGCAATCCACTCACTACATACACTTTCTGTCATCACAACCTGGCAACCCACAACTCAATTCAAGAAACGTGTGTGCAGCTGGCGTCTGCGCAGGCTAGCGGGCCAGGTGAATGCTGAATGAATTAGCTATCTGTTGTCAAAATGTCAGGGCGGGTCTGCCAGGTGATATGACAAATGGTATTTTTTATATAATAAAAGTTCATATAAATCATATATAAATATATAGATGATAAATGTTATCGTGTTTTGTACTGCAGTGTTTCTGTGGTAAATTGATATTGATTTGTCATAAATATAATTAATCAAAGAAATAAATCTGGTTAACATTCATTTGCTTATCTTTCCAACCCTAACTCCACACCCGCTGGCTGAAAAGCCTCCTGAACTTTGAAAAGTAAATGTCCATGTGGAAAAAGTTTAGAGACCACTGCAAAATCATCATTTTCTCTGGTTTACTATTTATAGGTATGTGTTTGAGAACATTTTTGTTTCGTTCTATAAACTACTGATAACATTTCCCCCAAATTCCATATAAAAATACTGTCACTTCACGCATTCAGTTGCAGTGGTGAAAATTACAAAAAAAAGCATGGATTTGCATGATTCAGTGTTTTCAGACCTTGAATAAGGCATAGAAATCAAGCTCATATTCAATTTTAAACAACGCAATACTTATGTTTGAACTCAGGAAAAGTTCAGAAGTCAATATTTGGTGGAATAACCCTGACATTTAATCACAGGTTTCATGTATCTTGTGTGCTCTCCATCAGTCTTTAATGGTGCTCTCGGGTGACTTTATGCCACTCCTGGCAGAAGAATTCAATTAGCTCAGCTTTGTTTTATGGCTTGTGATCATCCATCTTCCTCTTGATCACATTCCAGAGGTTTTCAATGGGGTTCAGGTCTGGAGATTTTCTTCCAGGAGAACCTTGTACATGGCTTCATGTGTCCTTCGCAAAAAAAAAAAAAAATCTGTCCCACTCCAGCCTTGCTGAAGCACCTTCAGATCATCACTGATCCTCCACCAAATTTCACAGTGGGTGCGAGACACTGTGGCTTGTAGGCCTCTCCAGGTCTCCGTCTAACCATTAGACGACCAGGTGCTGGGAAAAGCTGAAAATTGGACTCAACAGAGAAGATGACCTTACTCCAGTCCTCTACAGGTCCGATCCTTATGGTCTTAGCCTGGCTCTTCTTCGCTTCCCACTCATGAAGGGCTTTTTTCTAGCTTTGCATGACTTCAACCCCGCCTGGACAAGCCTGTTTTGAACCGTCCTTTCCGCACACTTAACCCCAGCTGCCATTTGCAGTTCTTTTTGTAGGTCACTTGATGTCATCCTACATTTGTTGAGTGACATTTGAAGGAATTGATGATCATCCTGGTCAGTGGTAAGTAGTTTATGCCCTCTGCCAGTCTGTAACTTTGTTGTCCCCAGTGTCTGCTGCTTGACCTTGTTCTTATCAACTGCCGTCTTTGAAATTTTGAGAAGGCAAGCAACCTGACGCTCACTGTATCCCTCGGCCAGTAAAGCCAGAATTGAACCCTTCTTTTTCTCCCTCAAAACTTTTCTTTTGAACTCTTTCAGCATGATGAACAGATATTAAATTTATGGTACTACTAGGAATTCCACCACGGACGCTGGAATGAAATGGCTGTGGACACACCGATGCTAAGAATTATTGAAAGCCCTAACCCATGCGGGAAACCTTTCATATTGGGTAGTTAATAATGAATTTGTATTTCTATCAAATAAAAACAGATTACCTGGATCAAATAATACATAGGTCCTCCTGGGTCCAATAATATACAAATCACTAACTGGTAAACAGTATAAGATTTAATACATTTTTCACTGGCCTCATCACTATTATGTAGACATGGTGAATAACATTAAACAATGATCTGATCATCAACCTAGCAGTGAGTGGGCCAGAGTTTCACATCTACAGGCACTTAACCCCACCGAACATGACAACACCACATTAGCCATTAACTCGTTTCAGTGACTAAACCTAATTACTCTTGTTTACATTTTCTATTCAAAAAAGCAGGATGGAGAATTTAAAAACAGAACTCTATGCATATTCATCAGCCTGTCGTGTGAGTGCTTTAAAGAGCACATAAGAATGACCCTCATTACAATAAGTCAGCGCTAATAGCTCGTAGCGCTGTCACATTTGTTAATGCCCGAATCTTAATTAATGAAATGAAAGGTAATCTCCTCTCACTGCTGTTTCCTGACTGTCGCAGAATACTTGATAGCTCCCTCGCTTTCCAGGATCTGCATTGCTGGGCTCATTTGCAGGGACTGCTGTTGTAATAATTAAACAGTGTGATTCATATTTTCTGGCTGCAGCATAATGGGGATGTACTGCCTACTGGGTTTAGTGTGACAAAGTATATAATCCTAACACCGGATCTGTGGCTGTCTGAATTGTGGAAAAGAGCCAAAAATGACAAACTGGGTAAAAATGTAGTTTTTCTGCCAACAATATACATCAAATATTTACCAAAACGACATAGAGATGCTTTATTTGGGTTAACCTAGCCTTCTCGGTCTGCCGGCAAAGATCACGTTGAACCAATTTAACAAACATAGCGGTAAATGTTATGAAAAATGCTACAGATCGTACTGAAATTTAAAGCGAACTCATTTTCTATTGTAAACTGTTCATTCTTTAAAACAGAGGCTGCCAAGCTTTTTTGGGCAAATAACCCCAAATGGACATTATAAAATCTCTTCGAACAGCAAGCCTTGACCACAGTACATTTGATTTATTCCAGGTTTATAATTTAAAACTTGTAAACCCAGATTTATTAAATATTTCAGCATATCACTCAATGTATTTGAAGAACTAGTGGATTTAGATGAATTTGTCCATTTGTATTGCTCCTACACTAGTGCGGTATGTCGGGAGAGCGAAAAAGCCTAAAACACAAAGCACGCACTTCAATAAAATGTGGCTGTTTTGAATACGACTCCCAAAAATACTGCCATACAAAATGCGTCTTCATAGTCAGACTGATATTCTGAATATCCATCCATTATCTATAGCGCTTTATCCGTCTGGGTCGCGGGGAAGCTGGAGCCAATCCCAGCATGTTGGGGC
>JAQMYM010000006.1:1478278-1498005 GCA_030014255.1 Parauchenoglanis ngamensis
AGAAGTCAGTCCACTTCACATCTACACTGCACTGCCTAGGAAACTAAATTCCCTATGGGACAGAGCCTACATATATATATATATATATATATATATATATATATATATAGGATCAGAGAAACTCTCTCTCTCTCTCTCTCTATTGACATGTAGAGTACTACATAGGGTGCATAAACTATTGGAGCACTCCAACAGGATTTTGCTTCCGTGCTGGATATGTTTCACATCCTGTGTAATGCACAGGGGCAGTGAATAAAAAGAGAAAGACTCTTAAGGGCTTCAGCACAGATTAATTATGCAAACTGGCACACGCACGTGCACTTTATTATTATAAAGCAGACTTCGGCTAATAGACTACAAACACCAACTAGCACTGCAGAAACATTAGTACTCCATTTAAGTGCTCTTATTAAGTGTCTTTTTAATGTCTCGGACCTCTCAGTCAGCGGGAGGTAACTACAATTTTTAATTATTCATCAACATGCACAAAAACCCGAGTGTGTGCCTACCTGCGCGCGCTAGCCGCTAATCAAGCTAAATGTGCTAGCAGGACAAAGGCTCATCGATGTGGAACCGGAAGCAGCACGAGCCCAAAGTGTACAATATCAATATCAATATCATATATAAAACCATGTAATTATGTTACATAAATGCAGCTATAACAGTTAGCTATATAGAGGATTCGGTTGCCTCCAAAGCCTCATTAAACGCTAGGCAAAGGCAGCGTCACAAATCACTCTTTATTCCCTCGATAGGTGTACTACGTAGGGCACAAAATAACACTGGATAAAATAACACTAGGGCACTACATGTCAAATAATGAAGCCATTTGGTACTCAGCCTGCGGTTTTTAGTCGGCACGCTCAAAAAGAAGGACCACAGTTTAGCCAATCAGATCGACGTATCTAAAAAATCGCCCAATAACCGTTGAGATGTGTCCGTCGTGGAATCGCGTCCCCCTAGAAACACGATGTGGAGACAAATGCGTTCCTGTAGCGCGGTGGACCCAGAAACTCAGTGTAATGCGTTGTTACTTCGACATAACATCGCATTATTTCGGGGTACTATCTCGTTTCTCAAGATATTATGTTATTTGAATTTAATACCTAATTGTTATGACTTAGGATCTCAAGATATGTAGTTATTTTGACTTAAAAGCTCACTATTTTAAGATGTCACTACTATTTGCCTAATATTGAATTATGTCTACTTTGTAACTCATTTCAAGATATTTTGTAGTTATTTTGATATCCCATTATTTTGACTTAATTCCCCATGTCAAGATATTGTATTGTTTTAACGTAATGTCTCAATATTTCAACACAGTATGCCATTATTCAGATTTAATATCTCTATTTTGACTTAATAGCTCAATTTTCACCCAGGGACAAAATAACGTTTTGTTCATTTCATTAAAACAATTTGTGTTCAAAATGATTGAGTTTCCCAGTTGAAAGAAGACATGAAATTTAGTAAAAGTGTGTAACTTAACTTTTAACCTTTCAGGATTCCTGAAGAACGCTTTAATATATTTTTGTGCAGCAAGTCCACATTGCTTCTATTGCTGTAAATGTGGAGGCAGGGCTACAGATTAGCTCGGTTTGTGAAGTCATAAATTGTCCTTCATTGCTTTTATTATGACTGTGCCTAGCTAGCCAATCTAGCAACCAGTGTTATTGATGAATGGATGGTGGTTGTCATGGTAACATTATACCAGACAGGTGGGCCACTGTTCAAAACATCAGTGAGAAAATGGCGAGGGAACGCGAAGACTGATACTGAGATCCAACTTGTGACTGGTTCGCTCAACTATTTAAGAGTTTCTAAAATTTGCATATTCATGAATTTTCACAGCTCCTCAAATTTTTAATAAGGAGTATAGATCCTGCTCAACCAGCTAAAGCACATGTGTCTCAAACCAGAGGAAGCACACTACACCGAGGTCTTTCCCTCCTTTTTTTATTTTTTTATTTCCCTCTTTACAGATTGAAAAACCACAACGTTAAAAATGTTTCTTCAGGTGTCAGAACTAATGCACGCACCCGCGCACTCACGCGCCCGCGCACTCACAGACCCCCTATAATAATGCCATGATGTCCACCATTGCATTAAAATTAATTCTCACTCATGTACAAAATGATTTGGGTGCAAGTTTCCCGCCGCGAGCTCATCATTAAGATCATTATGCAACAAAGGACAAAATAACACAGGGGAGGAGGTGCAGGCACTACCCACCACCGAAACAACCTCACAGCCGTTTTATCGTGTTTTAAAAATGAGCCTTGAGACACAAACCATGTTAGTATTTTCGTAAAATATGGATAAACCAGACAAGAAGTGAAAAAGAGAGAAAGAGGAAGTGCTAGCTTATATGATTTCTTTAAGAAATAATGATCAAAAACAATCTCTGAAGGAATCATCATCATCATCATCAGGATAAATGCCAGGCTCTGGTCTTCGGCTCCTCTGCGTCTCTGCTTGGACCCTTTGCTATCACGATCAGTGACTCAGTTGCAGCATCTGCCTGTGGAGCTCTGGTGGGTGGAGTCTTGGAGGTCCACGCCTGTTCGACCCCGCCCGCTGGCCCCGCCTCCACCAGCTTGAGGCTCGTTCTTCGGCAGCTTCTTCGCTGTAGAAAGGAGAAGAGCATGTTAGGAAACGAGCAAGCAACGAGCAATCGAATTCTCCGATCCAACACGGCAGGCAAGAAGGCGGAGCCAAAGCTAAAGCTCATCAGCCACTCAAACGATCACATAGCAATGTGTCTATAGTCCGAGTCACGTACAGATTTTATTTCAATGGACATAAGCTGAAAAGCTACCAGTGATTAGGTTCGTGATCGTGATTTAACTTAAGCTCCGCCCACTGTAGATCCTCGTCCTTATACTAGAAAAACATTTTGTGCAGCAATTAATAACAAAGTGTGCATGTAAAATTTTCTCAAATGGCTGTCTCTGTGTGTGTGTGTGTGTGTGTGTGTGTGTGTGTGTGTGGACTTACCAATGGCCATAAATATCTCGTTGACATTCATGGCAGTTTTGGCCGAAGTCTCCATGAACAGCAAACCGTTATCGTCAGCGTACGTCTGAGCTTCCTGTTCCGATTCACATACCACAATGTTAAAATGGCAGTTTATCAATCCAACAACTCAGACACACACACACACACACACACACACCTGGAAATCGACAGTTCTCTTGTTAGTGAGGTCAGCTTTGTTTCCAGACAGAGCGATGACGATGTTGGGACTCGCTTGTTTCTGCAACTCGTTCACCCAATTCTTTGCTCGCGTAAACGTGTCCTGCACACACACACACACGCACGCGCGCAGTGAGAGACCACATGACAGTGAGACTGAGTGACTGAGACTGAGTGAGTGACTGAGACTGACTGACAGTGAGTGAGTGACTGACTGACTGACTGAGTGAGTGAGTGACTGAGTGAGTGAGTGAGACTGAGTGAGTGTGAGTGAGTGAGTGACAGAGTGAGTGAGTGAGACTGAGTGAGTGTGAGTGAGTGAGTGACAGACTGTGAGTGAGACTGAGTGAGTGACTGAGTGAGTGAGTGACAGACTGTGAGTGAGTGACAGTGAGTGAGTGACAGTGAGTGAGTGACAGTGAGTGAGTGACAGTGAGTGAGTGACAGTGAGTGAGTGAGTGACAGACTGTGAGTGAGTGACAGACTGAGTGAGTGACAGACTGAGTGAGTGACAGACTGAGTGAGTGACAGACTGTGAGTGAGTGACAGACTGTGAGTGAGTGACAGACTGTGAGTGAGTGACAGACTGTGAGTGAGTGAGTGAGTGACAGTGAGTGAGTGAGTGACAGTGAGTGACAGTGAGTGAGTGAGTGAGTGAGTGACAGTGAGTGAGTGAGTGAGTGACAGTGAGTGAGTGAGTGACAGTGAGTGAGTGAGTGACAGTGAGTGAGTGAGTGGCTGAAGTCTCACTGTATTAGTGATGTCGTAGACGATGATGGCCGCCTGCGCTCCTCTGTAGTACATCGGGGCCAGGCTGTGGTAGCGTTCCTGTCCGGCTGTGTCCCAAATCTCAAACTTTACTGTTGTGTCATCCAGGCACACGGTCTGTGTGAGGAACGCCGCTAGACACGGAAAAAACAAGAGTCGGGATTAGTTCATTAATCATTTAAACTCAACCATAAAAGTGACAGAACAGAACCACTCAGTGAGCGAGAACCTCCGATGGTGCTCTCCTGGTACTCGTGGAACTGGCCCTTGACAAAGCGGAGGACCAGACTGGACTTCCCCACTGCCGACTCTCCCAGCAGAACCAGCTTGAACTGGCAGATCTTATTCCCCGTGGCCGGCCCGTTGGGTCGACCCGCCATGATGACGCGCTGACGCTGTGGACCCGAGTGCAGACGCTCAGACAGAAACAAGATGAGGAGGCAGGTTCAGTCTGGAACAAGACGAGACAAGTTTACTGTAGGAGAATTCTCTCTGAGGTTCTGAAAACCTCTCAGGAGACCTACACGAGTCCCTGGATGTTTTACTCCTCTACCAGCACAGCCATTGGCCAGCATTTACACATTGCTTTTTATTAGGGACTGACAGTACACTTCTCATCTGGTTCTAGTCACTATCGACGGAACACCATTTCAGCTTTCCAGATCGCGGTATATCGTCCGAGTGATAATCAGCACAGCCCTGTTCCTCTACAGCACTGGGGAAGTGAGAAACGCTGATCAAGTGTTGAAATTCAACTCTTACGCTCACAGCTACTCTGAGACATGGTCACAATTATATTCACCGAGTGACGTAATTTCCGGGGGGAAACTCATCTACTAAACTTTAGCGCTAATTTAAAAACATATTATTTTAGTGCTAGTTAGCACTCTGGCTAGCTTTGCTTACTTAGCTTTTCCACTGACATATGCTGGAGGATTGCTTCACATTTATATTTTACTCAATAAATATTTAATTTCAATATAATTTGCCCATTTACAGAAGTTTATGACTGTTATTAAAGTTCAGACGGAGCGCTAACTGACAGGCTAAAAGCTAGCATAGCTAACGTTAGCTAGCAGGCAAGCTAAGTAAAACTCAAATTAGCAAAAGACAACACAAACTGCACTACACCCACCTTAGCGCTTATTGTTACTTTAAGTGAAGATTGACGAACTGCTTTGTTAATATTCAAGCTGCAAGATGTCGGAGTTTGTCTCTTTCACTTGTTTCCTTGTCAAAACATGACAGTTTTTGCCCCGGTGTTTTTCCCCACCTCTTTTCACACAAACCCAACCTCCTACGCTCCAATTGGGTAATTTCTAACCAAAATCTACGAGCAGACCCGTGAGGCCAAAATATAAACCAATCCGAGCGCAGAACACGGACACTACTAGCAAATCAGGCGAAGAAGGGCGGGGTTTCAGAAAATACGGGTAGGAAAATTAATCTCTTGTTTTGGCCTTCTTTTCTGATATGAAGACCTACTTCCGGATCCGGGTAACTCGGATAAACTATGAGCTAGCCAATCAGTACGAGCCAATGTAAATTACGGAACGGGAGGACGTATGCTGTATCCTGGTAACAGATGCGATTAAACGCAAACAAACAAGTAAACAAATAAAGTTTTAATAATCGTAATCCTATTTGGTGTATAGAAGACTAATAAAGCTGTACAGAAAACAGAAAACGTACAGAAATATTTTACATTCCTAGACAAAAAAGGAATAATACATATTTATGAAATTAGCTAACAAAATAATATCTAAACATAACAAGTTTTTTTATTTTTCCATATGCAAAAAAAAGAACAGAAACAAACATATTTCTGTTTCATTAACTTAATGTTGTGAGATTTACACCTTTTTTTACCCGGGTAAATGTATTGAAATAATAAGAATGAATACTCTACTTCCGGTTCCATTCACGTAGGTAGGACCTTTGTCCACAAGATGGCGCCAAATTCAAACTCTGATCTTTTACGGCGCTCTTTTGGTTCTTTACACGCTTCATTAAAAACGATTCAAATATTGTTAAAACGTGTATTTCGTATACCCTTTTACACATGAAGCTAATAAAAATAAATATATGAAGATAAATAAAGACAAGTACAAAGAGGATATGAGACGTGCCTTTAGCTTAGCACAGAGCCAAAGCGCACTGACAGTGAATTGTCTAAAGAGCTGATTTTCCCTCAGGTTTTGAGACACGCCACGTTTCAGATTTGTATAAAGTGTATTAGGAGCTGTCCGAGTCCGCTGCCATGTTTTTGTGCTCTGCTCTCTGCTCTGTGCAAGTGGGCTAATATTTTTAGCGGTGCCCCATTTTCTCCACAGGCCTGACGTCGTCAATTCTATTCTGGTGGCTCTGTGTGTTCAGACAAAGAAAAAAAATTACATCTGCTAAATTTGCTAGCACAAGCAAGCCTCAAGAAGCTCGTCTTATGCAATACAGCTTGGGAATTTGGTGTGCTACTTTCCTGAAAAGACATAAAGTACACAGGACTGGCTAACCCAAGGGTGCTAATTTGCTGTAACTGTAAGGTTGCTAACACTAATCTAGTTGCAAGAGAAACCGAGTAAATTTAGCCACCATGAAAATATGCTACTTGTTTAAGCCCCAGATCTCCATTTTAAAAGCGTAGACAGATGATGAAATCAGTCTATCCCAAACCCCACAGAGTGAGGGACTGGTGTTTCCTCTCTGGGCTGTGAAGGAAACAGGAACACAGTAATAAGACATTTCTGTAAATATACGTGTTGGTGAACATTTCGATTTCATTAGAATCACTGACATGCATGTGTTGAAGATTAGCTAAGATAATTTAGCCTGCCGTTTTTCAGCCAGCTAGTTTAGTTTGTTTGTAAGGCTTTTTATCTAAATCCTGAGATTTTTATTTCAATATTCAAATGAATAATGGAATATAATAAAAAAAAAAGAAAGTAAAGAAAATGGAACTCCGACTCAGGCCTTTGCGAGATGCGAGTTTGCAGCGGAACACCTCAGTGAGCTTTTAACATCATTGATAAATAAAAAGTAGTATACTATGAATGTCCTGTGTCTCAGGGTGTTCCAGCAGAGTGTGTACGCACACATGAATAAATGCCTATTGATGAACGGTGACGTGGTGTGTTGAGTGTGTGCGGGACTCGGTGTGAGGGAACGAAGCTGAACGTCCTCTTCGTCCTGACTCAGGACTCTTGATAACAACACCGATGTGTTCATCTGAAGGACTTCTCAATATTTAATGTGCTGCGCATTTCATTTACATAATTGTGCATTAATATGGCACAAGTCTTTAATTTTAAACTGCGTGACACGCCTACAACATCAGGAGGTAAACACACACACACACACACACACACCCTGGGAGAACAAGGTCGTCAAGGACACCGCCGCCACCAATGTGTGAGCGAGTTTCCATGCAAACACTTCGCTTCAGTTCTGCAGCGCACACACACACACACACACACACACACTCGGAGCATCCCAGACACAAAAAAAAATCAGATATAAAAGATGGAGACAAAGAGCAAGCGAGACGAGTCAGAGATAGAAAGAAAAGACAATAGAATAGAGCGAAGAAAAGAGGGAGCGAGGGGTCATAATTCTTAAACTGATATAAAAATATTTACAAAATCCAAACAAAATATGTTTTAACAACAACATGTGCTTATTGCAATGGACTGAGCAACATAGTAGTGCAATCCAGTGGAAATATCTGTGCAATAGTACTCGGTGTGTGTGTGTGTGTGTGTGTGTGTGCACATCATTCTCTCTGTTTCTCTCTCACACCACACATACACAGAGTTTTGAATGCTCTTTGCAGTGTGTGATGATTTTTTTTCCTTCATTTTTTTATTTGTATAAATTGTCTTTTTGCTTTGGTGAAAAATCCACTGAAATGAAATGAACTGAAAGAGAGACAGACAGAGAGAGAGGGAGTGGGAGATATACAGAGGAAGAGAGAGAAAGAGATAGAGGGAGGAAAGGAGTGATGGATAGAAAAATAGAGAAAGAAACAGAGTGTGAGAGACGGAAGGAGGGAAAGAGGGACAGAGATAGAGAAGGAGAGTGGGAGAAGAAGCGATGGAGGGAGGCCGAGTTAGAGACAGAAAGAGAGAGAGAGAGAGAGACATTCAGAAGAAGAAAAGGAGGTAGGGAGAAAGACGGGAAGACAGACAGACAGCAAGAGACACAGACATAATGAGAAAGAGACAGCGATGGACGGCGGGAGGGAGGCAGACAGGCAAAAAAGAGAGAGGGAAAGAGAGAGATAGAAAGAAGGACAAAGGGAGAGAGAGAGAGAAAGTGACAGACAGAGAGAGAGACAGAAAGAGAGAGTGGAAGAGAGGCAGGAAGGCGAGAGAGAGAGAGAGAAAAGGAGCAATAGAAGGAGGGAGGGAGAGACAGAGAATGAGCGATTGAGAGGAGCAGAGGGAAGTGGAGCAGTGAGGCGGTGAGGTGTAAAGACGCACACAGAGACACCACACCTCGAGCGGATAAACGATAGAGCGAGTGAACGGTGCAGAGAAAGAGGACAAGGACAAAAAAACGAGGGAAACTGAGAAAGGATATCAAGGAGGACAGAAGGATGGACTGAAGATCGGAGGAATTCTGAGAACTCACTCTTTATTTCTCCAAGAAGAAAGGAGAGAGAGAGAAACTGTCAAACAGAAACGAGGGGAATCCCTCCTTTATTTTTTACCCCATGGGGTAGTTCAGTTCAATCCTGCCCCCTCGACTCAGAGGATGGAGTGAGGAGTGAAAAGGGGGGACAGACAGACAGACGAAGAGACAAAGAGAGACACAGACACGCTGACAGGAGGACAGACAGGACGTGTGGCACCATGCCGGTGATGAAGGGGCTCCTCGCCCCTCAAAACACTTTCCTGGACACCATCGCCACTCGGTTCGACGGCACTCGTGAGTCTCACGCACACACGCGCACGCGCACACACGTACACACACGCGCACACACACGCGCACACGCACAAAACCCTGCGATTTACTGTAAACTTTCAGCTCGCTCGCACGCAGAGTGCACTATTGGGAAAAATGCTGGTTTAATGATGTGCATAAAATTTGCATATTATAATATATACGATACTTACAAAAATAATAACAATAATTGAAAATAAATAAAGGACTCTGTTTAAGGCTCATAGTGTCTCATTTCCTGTGGAAGTTCTTAACCCCCCCGAGTTGAATTCTGGATTGTGATTGGTCAGCAGGTGTTGATCAATTCTCTGACAGTAGCTCTGCAGGTTTGTACTGATGCGATACGTTACCGTTTCTATAGCAACGGCTCATTCACGGAGACGTTTCACATAAAGGGATTAAAAAATATAGAATCGTTGATATTTTCTGAGGAGACGTTTATTTATTTAACACTTTTGGAAGGAGCCTCCAGTGAACACACTGTGAGGCGGCGCCACGTATCAAAGTGTTTTAATATGTCTACTTTGAAGTGGCAACAGTAACTCCGCCCCTGTCCAGTCATTGCTGTGTTACCTGACTGTGTCCACCTGTACAGTGTTAGCTCAGCGATTAGTTTTCTGTTCACACCCCGTTCCTGCCGTCGCGATCAGAAATATCGCAATTACTAAACGAGAACTCTCGAACCGCTACTACAGCTCGTATTTTTCTATCAGCTTCAACGTTCCGAGTCGGGGGCGAGGCGATAACGACGATTTGCGTCGGCCACCAGTATGAATGTGATGCCTAGAGCAGGTTTCCTGCAGTTTGTACAGTAAAGCTTGTACGCATTTTGTGCCTTCCTGCTCAACGCGTCCGTTTTTTTCCAACCAAAACCACTTGAATACACATCACTTGGCACACAGGACCTCCGAACCTGTACCTGTGAACTTCTGAGGAGAACTTGAAGGCAACGTTTGTCTCTTCGTGAAGTCTTGATTGTTTCGTGCATTTCTGAGACTTGGGTTTTCCGTTTCTCCTCTCTTTTACGACTCGGATAACTATCTTGACCCTCTCTCTCTCTCTCTCTCTCTCTCTCTCTCTGTGTCTCTCGCCAGCTGTATCTTCTGCATGTTGTTTGTGTACTGTTGAGGTGGTCTCATGGGAGCAGTTGTCAGGTGACAGCAGTGTTTGTATATTGTACTTATTTTACACAACACCATTCATCCACAATGCTGGGTCATCACATCTGTCTGTCTATCTATCTATCTAGCTATCTCTGACAGTAGTGCAGCTGCAATTCACAGGTTTTTATTGACAAGCTCACTATATTTCCTATAGTAACAGCTCACTCACAGCGACGTGCACGGTGGAAGTTTTCTGACATCTTCGGGACAGTTAAGTCTCTTTTGTCTGGTCAGGTGCTCACTTGTGCTACAGCAGCTCTAAGCAGTCGCTCCTTCACCTCCCTCTCTTTATTCTCTCTGTCGAAGTTAATAAAACCAATCCATTTCCACAATGTTTCCCCTGAAAGTGCGACTGTAGGAACAGATAAATGAAGAAGGAAAGCTGGCATCTGCTTCTGGCTCTCCCTGTGTGTTCGGCTCTCACAAAGACATCTGCACACACACACATACACACGCACACACACTCAAGGCAGAGCAGCATCCTTCCTTGCAGCAGCGGGAGTCTGCTCAGCTCAAAATAGCTTCATCTAGTTGCCAGGAGATCAGCTGTAAGCAAAGTTGAAGCGCCCTGAGCTTCCTAATCACACAATAACAACTTTAACATGTCACTTTACATCTCCCAAAGTGATAGCCAAGTCTTCTTAATGACTAGAGGTATGAACGTGCGTCTGAAAAATCCAAGACGAGTTGCTTTCGGGATGCAAAATGTCATCATCAATCTGGAAGGAAAGGCTGGGTACGTGGACGCGTCGTGAGTGAGCTCAAACCAGGAGGAACAACATTAATATCTACCCGAGCTGTGGACGTGACAAATGATCGGAGGTCAGGATACTCCAGCTTCCTAATCACTCAGTCACTCGGCTTCTGCCAAAACAATGCGGACGTGATTTAAACACTTAGAAAAAAGTGGCAGTGCGTGCGTCTTAGGTAGCACGTGTGCTGAGTAGTGAGTCGCGTGATGATGTACACATGCTCTTCGTACTAAACTTCACACTAAAAACATCTCATTTTAATACACACTGATTGGTGACTTCACATGATTGTTAGGTCACATGACCAGGCTGTACGTGAGCTAGGAACTCAAAAGTAAAAAAGACAATGGACTAGAGGATATAACAGCAGCCTTGGATGGGGAATCGGTGTCCGTTTGATTTATTGAATTCTGGCCACTTCCTGGACAGTTTAGTTGATAGATAGCAATTTGGCTCCAACGCTAGTGCTGACTAACAGCTTTATGTGTCACTTAGTGTCCCTCAGAGTGGCAGGAGAGCGAGGCCATAATGGGACCTTAGCTAAATTTGGGCCTTTTTTTCACTAAGCATGGCCAATTAGGAAGACCGAAGAGCGCATGTGTGAATCCAGCGCCTCCAGCTTCTTAATCATGGAGTATGCACTTCAGCCTGTCACTCAGCATCAATAACACCTACAGGAGAGAATGGGAGAACGTTTAAACCCTGCATTTTACACTTGGGCTGCTCTCAAGCTAAAAGTGAAGGGAGGATTCACGACCAGCGAAGCCTACCCGTCCTCCCTCTGGTACGGTAAAAGCGAACCGAAGGCTTTTAGCTTCCAAATCATGGTGTAAGTTCATTAGTGCGTCCCTCAGGGTGACAGGAGAGCGAGCCAGACTGGAAATGTGGCTAAATTAGGGGCTGGTTATTCGCTAAGTAGTGTTGGTGATTAGAAAGCGTGAGGAGCGCATGCATAAGGAGCAATCAGGGTTGTTGTTGTTTTTTTTAATGTTTACCATATTTTCTCCTGATTTTGGTCACCTGCCAATTCCCATCCCTGCTGTCACCAATTTGGGGAGCGTGAAGGCTAACCGGTGCCTCCTCTGAGACACATGAAGCAAGCTAACTGCATATTGTTTTTTATAGCAGAGGCGGTGGAATTCAGGATTCAAACTCACAACCTCTCTCTCTCTGTCTCTCTCGCTCTCTCGCTGCAGACAGCAACTTTCTGTTGGGGAACGCTCAGGGTCACCGTGGTTACCCTATTGTTTACTGCTCGGACGGGTTCTGCGAGCTGACGGGCTTCGCCAGGACAGAAGTGATGCAGAAGAACTGCAGCTGTCGCTTCCTGTACGGCTCCGGGACGAGCGAGCAGGTGGCACAGGGCATGGAGAAGGCTCTGGAGAGTAAAGAGGAGTACCAGGCCGAGGTCCAGTTCTACAAGAAAGACGGTGAGGATTAAAACATGACCGAGACAGATTGTGGCGATATAAACAGATTTATAGGCTTATATACAGTGGCTATAAAAAGTCTACACACCCCTGTTTAAAAAGGCAGGTTATTGTGAAGAAAGAAAAGGTCAACTTTTTTCCTACCCCAATGTGAAATTACAGCGAATAAAAATGAAGTGCAAAACAATCAGAAACATTTCCGGGAAAAATAAGAGAAAAAAAAAGTTACAATAAGCTGGTTGCATAAGCGTTCACACCCTTTTATAAATGAGGGTGTGGCTGTGTTCAGGATGAACCATATTATTACCATACCAGTATTAATAGTAACAGTAGCAGTAGTTTTCTTTTGTACTTTTTTTGATTGCACCACACTCTGAAGGTTTCATTATTATTTTATTTTTATTATCAGACTTTGTTAGATTAGATAGCTATACTACATTTTCATATACTATTACAATTACCCTTAATTTTAGCGTCGACAGCTGTACTTCATTATCGCTGACTATTATAAAAAAAGGTTATGTCAGACACTACAATCTGATAATAGTACATTATTACATCTCGTTATACTGTTGTATTGTATTAGTAAGGTTAAATCAGATGGATACGTAGTTATACACTGTTTCTGATAATTATATTTCATTGCAGCTTGTTTTATTCTTATACTTTATGTCAGAGCTGATACTTTTATAATTCTATCAAGTTGCATTTGTCTGCTATGCTTTCTTATAAATGTAGCGCTGCTGTGTCTACTACAATACCACAGACATTAATGTCTATATCCAACACTGACAAATAAGAAACAAAGATTACTAACACTAATATATATATACTATGTGTACGGAGTGAAATGTCTTATTGAGGCTTCTGCAGGATTCTGCGCCTGTATTCCCTTCCTCTGCTCCTCTTATTAAATCTGAATCTCTTCCCACCACACGGTGAAATCTCTGTGCACTGCCTCCTCCGCCATGAGCATCATGTACTGGGAACCTCATAAAGCCCATAATCCTCTGCTTGTTCCTTTCCTCTCCCCTCCACCACTTTCCTTCAGCAATCCAAACATCTGTCACAGGTCTTCTGTCTCCATTCTGTCTGTCTATCATCTAAATCTCCGGAAATCTCATACCCCGTTGTCTTGCTCTCTCTAAATCCGGATGACGGTCTCTTGCTTACACGCTCAGAGGGAGGTGTCGGGTTTAATCGCCAGCACATCACACTGGAGTTCAATTCAAGAGAAAAGAAAGGAAGATAGACATCAAATAAACTGTACAGAGATGAGAGGAAAAAATTAAATGAGCTTAAAAAGATTTAACTGTATATATAATGAATAATGTATATATATATATAGTGAATAAATGAATTGTTGCTGAAGAAAGAAAGAAGGAAAGAAAAACATAAGAAAGAAGGAAAATGGAAAACAGAAAGAAAGAAAGGGGTTAAAGAAATTAAAGACAATAATAATAATAATAATAATCATTTATGTAGCGCCTTTCTCACTCCCAAGTTCGCTTTACAATTACAACAAAAATATTATGAAGAAAAAGAACAAAAGAAAAGGAAGAAAAAATGAAGAGTGAAATGCAAGATGAAAAACAAGAAAGAAAGATAGAAAACCACACAAAAGAGAAAGAAATAATAAAACAAATGTGTACAAAAAAGAAAGAAAGAAAACCACAGAAAAGAGAAAGAAATAATAAAACAAATGTATACAAAAAAGAAAGAAAGAAAGAAAGAAAGAAAACCACACAAAAGAGAAAGAAATAATAAAAAAATATGTACAAAAAAGAAAGAAAGAAAGAAAACCACACAAAAGAGAAAGAAATAATAAAACAAATGTGTACAAAAAAAGAAAGAAAGAAAGAAAGAAAGAAAGAAAACCACAGAAAAGAGAAAGAAATAATAAAACAAATGTGTACAAAAAAGAAAGAAAGAAAGAAAGAAAGAAAGAAAACCACACAAAAGAGAAAGAAATAATAAAACAAATGTGTACAAAAAAGAAAGAAAGAAAGAAAGAGAGGAGATGAAGACAGAACGTGTCAAAGCGAAACTGCTGATTGGTCGGCTGTGCACATTAAACTCTTCACACTGCACTCAGCACAGGAAAGCGGAGAAGATGGACGAGTGTAGTGTGTTATGGTTTCACCACTGAAAGGCGCTGTGTAAGTTTTAATACATTGTTGTGTTGTGTAACAGGAACATCGTTCTGGTGTCTGCTGGATATCGTTCCCATAAAGAATGAGAAAGGAGAGATGGTGCTTTTCCTTTTCTCCTTTAAAGACGTGACGGACTCGCACGGAAAGAGCCGCCACGGCAGCAGGAGAGACGGTACGGCCTGACCTCACAATGATCAATAAACTTAGATTACACCACCGAGCTGCTGAATTCTGGATTCTGATCGGTCAGAAGGTGTTTAATTTTCTATAGCAGCAGCTCTGACAGTGCACTACTAATACATTATCGTTTCCATAGTAACAGCTCATTCACAGCAACTTTTATGGTGGACGTTTCATGTAAACAGACAAAAAGAGATCGTCGATATGGTGACATTATTTGTACGGAGACATTAATCTTTATAACTTCTACTGAAGGTGTCTCCAGTCTCAAGTTTTCCAACAAATACTGGAACAGATTTCTGGTGAGGGAACGACTGTTTACAGCTGCAGTAACGTAATCAATATAAGAGGAATAAAGCACTTGGGAATGCACTGTTTTAGGAAAATAACATGCCAACGTTCTCTGAGTTCACAGTATTTTGTGTGTAGATGATAAGTATCAGAGCAGGAAGAGCAGCAGCTCCCGGTTCATTGCTGCCCGGAGGCGTGGCCACTCCGTCCTCTGCCAAATCACCAACCAGTTCAAACGCGGAGAAAAGAACGATGTCAACCTCAGCGGCGTGAGTAAACGTTACTTTTTAACGTCATGCATAGATAATTAGCATCGATCTGCTTTGCAAGAACATTCATAAGATTGATGGAAAGTTGACAAATACTTTATGCTAGCACCTTTTTGTTTTGGATAGCAGTTATGAACAGCAAAATCCTCACCAAGGCCAGTTCTGTGAAGTAGAATCATTCTGTCAATCAATCAATCATTCTGTGAAGTAGACGCTCAGACTATGGGTAATCTCTTAGCCCTAGATTTAAACAATATCATTGTGTTTCAGTGGGAGTCAGCTAGCTAGCACCCTTGATAGGCAGCACGTTTGGACAGATTTGAAGGCGACATCTCATGTTACATTCAACAGTCCCACAATTCTGTTCACCCTGAATGTTTCTACAAGAAGGAATCAATTAACAAATAAAAATAATTTACTTGTCCCATACCTAAGCCTCAATTTTGTAGATTTACAGAACACAGTTTATGATTTAATTGCCATTGCAAACTTGCTAGATGCTAACGTGATAGCTACACAGGCAAATCGGGTAGTTAGCCTAAATTAGTTAGCTTATCTAATTTATTTTAGCTTATTTTTATCTTATTATGTAATGACTTCATCTCCTCATGAAATGTTCTGTTCAGCTCTAGTAGTAGCAAAAAGATCCCTAATGGAAGTCTGCAGTAATCTGATGAAAACCATTCAACAGATTCCTGATCGGATCCACTGTCTGGGGAAAACTTTAGAGATTTTCTTACTTGAATGCAATGTTTTTTTTTATTTAAGGCTTCAGCCTTGGGAGGCTAGCCAGTTTCTAACCAACAATTTTTTAAAGACAATGAGATAAATAAACACTTCCTGGTTTAGGAATACATTTGAATGGTTTTTAGCTTGACCTCCTCAGCAGGATCGCATTCATCTCCGCTCTGCATCCAGTCATTTAACAGATGTCCTTGTCAGACGCAGATTATGCACTATTTGCACGTCTCATCAGCAGCTGTGATAATTGTAAGCGACGGTCACGAGGGCAGAACAGCTGTGTGATACACTGTACCATTGCTAATCCACCACACACCACTGAGACACACAGACATCCGTAAGCAGGGACAATACAAGAGTCAATGGAAACAAGAAAGAACTGTCCGGAATGTCAGCATTTAACTCATATGTGTTGGTAAATTTACTAAGACAAGACTCTATACATCAACATTGGTCTACGGTGTATTAGCAATTTACTAAGAAAATACTCCATTGATCTCACATGTTCATAAATTTACTCTCCATGTAAAAGGCATGTCAATATTTATCTCAGATATTTTGGTGAATAACTGTGAAAGACTCCATATGTCAACATTTACCTCAGATGTATCGTTAAATATCTAAAAAAAGACTCCATATCAACATTTTCTTCAGATGTGTTGTAAAAATAACTAAGAAAAGACTCTGGATGTCAACATTTACCTCAGATGTGTTGATTAATTATGAAAAGACTCCATATGTCAATTTACTTCAGATATTTTGGTAAAAGGTTAAAAAAAGACTTTGTATGTCAACATTTACCTCAGATGTGTTGATATATACTGTAGCTAAGAAAAGACTGTATGTCAACATTTACCTCAGATGTGTTGGTAAACCACTATGAAAGACTCCATATATCAATATTTACATCAGATTTATTGGTAAATGGTCAAGAATAGACTCTGTGTGTCAACATTTACCTCAGATGTGTTGATAAATAACTAAGAAAATATGACAATTTACTTCAGATATGTCAGTAAATAGCTAAGAAAGACTTTGTATGTCAACATTTTCCTCAGATGTGTTGATATATAGCTAAGAAAAGACTGTATGTCAACATTTACCTCAGATGTGTTGATATATAGCTAAGAAAAGACTGTATGTCAACATTTACCTCAGATGTGTTGGTAAACCGCTATGAAAGACTCCATATATCAACATTTACAATAGATTTATTGGTAAATAGTCAAGAACTCTGTGTCAACATTTACCTCAGATGTGTTGATAAATAACTAAGAAAATATGACAATTTACTTCAGATATGTTGGTAAATAGCTAAGAAAAGACTTTGTATGTCAAAATTACCTCAGATTTTAGCTAATATAGCACACTTTATTTACACTTAGCGAGCCCAAGACTAACCCAACATTCACAGCTTCTCCCATATTACGAAACATCAATATTAAATCATGACAGTTTTTGGAAAATTTGCATCTCTGAAGTGGGGAATATAAATAGAGTGGCATCTTCCCAAGTGGGTTTTTATTGTCATTCCTCTACATAAAATCATATATTGCGTAAGGCGCAAGTGTGGTTATTCAGGATCATGATGCAACACATAACAGTATAGCAGCACATACACAGGACTACAAAACACACAAATACACAGCAGTGTGAGATGAGTGCAACTATTTAATATGCTGTAAAATGTGCAGGAGTGGAAAAATAACAATTAGACCAGGTGAGTGTCAGGGACCAGCAGTGTGTTGTGGAGTTTGGCTTCTGGGATGAGGTGATGCTAGAGGTGATGCTGCTGATGTTGATGAACTGGTGTCTCCCAGTCACAAAGTCCAGGATTTAGTTGCAGGTCATGGATAGTTGCTGTTCAGTGCATCTGGGAGTTAGGCATTACCATTGCAGACATGGCTTAGTTAGCTGTAGTTTGAGTTGTCCAGTTGATGAGCCGCGCTTCTGCTTTCTCACACAACGTTTTCAGTGTCTCTTTCCAGACTGCCAGCTTCAGGCCATGACATGGTCTCAAGGCCCAGTTCGCATAGTCTGAGGTCACGTAACTCCTCTAACAGCCCATCCTTGATTGTTGTTTTCCAATGTTTAGCAGGGTATGGCAACAGTAGGCATGTTCTTACTGTTTCTAATGCAAACTGACTAGCAACATGAGCTACAAGGAAACAACTGTACCATATTTCTTGGCCTGAATAGCTGCTCCCACCATTTTTGTTTGTTGGCACTTTTAAAATTCCCATTAAAAGTAAACACACAATTATTTTTATCTTTATTTGATTTTAAGTTAACCCTCTGTAAAGTACACATCTAAAGTTCACATGAAACAGGTGTATGAAACTGCGCCAGTGACCTTTTGACACCCAGGAAGTGTTTAACCAGTGTTGTTTATTTCTGTATCCTGGATCATCTCCAGGCCTCCGACCTGCTCCATCTCTCCATCTGCATGCTTCACACACTTCCCATCCCACCTACAGACAGATGGTCCTTTTTTCTCCATGCGACACCCCGCTCAGAAAAGCTGTTTGTCTCTCTCTCACTGGGTCTCACGCACAATGTCACATGTTTCTGTTCCCCGCCTCACAAAAAATAAACATTCACACTGGTACATAACACAAAACAGGATAAAGTACAAGCTAGTGTTATAGTAAATAGGATAAAACATAAGGTAAGTTTAGTAACACAAACTAGCATTCCAGTAATCAGGTTAAATTATGAACAGCATCATAGTAAACAGGCTAAAAACACAAACTAGCTTCATAATAAACAGGCTAAACACATAAGGTAGCGTCATAGTAAAAAGGCTAAACACAACCTAGCATCATAGTAAACAGTCTAAAAACACAACCTAGCATCATAGTAAACAGGATAAAAACACAAAAACTAGCGTCAAAGCAAACAGGCTAAAAACACAAACTACGTTATAGTAAACAGGCTAAACACAAACTAGCGTTATAGTAAACAGGCTAAACTCAAACTAGCATTATAGAAAACAAGCTAAAAACACAAACTAGCATCATAATAAACAGGCTAAAAACACAAACTAGCGTCATAGTAAACTGGCTAAACACAAACTAGTGTTATAGTAAACAGGCTAAAAACACAAACTAGCATCATAGTAAACAGGCTAAACACAAATTTGCATTAAGGTAAACAGGCTTAAACAAACTGACATTGTAGTAAACAGGACAAACACAAACTAGCATAGTAAACTATAGTCTGTCTCTCTGTCTGTCTGCTCCTGCGTGCCTATACTTCTGCTTGTTTATCTACTTTTGTCTATCTCTCTGCACATTTGTCTTTCTTCATTCTGTGTATCTGTCTGTCTGCTCCTGTCTGGCTGTTTATCTGCCCCTGCGTGTATCAGTAGAATAAGAGCAATCTTTGTATGTGTGTGTTTAATAACACATCTGAGTGATGCTCGTGGCAAAAGAATGAAATGAAATCGTGTATATAACTAACACACACACACAACCTGTTAAACTAATTATATCTTCTTTTTTTTTTTTAAATAAATAAAGCACAGCCATAAGTTAATGTAACATGGGACAAAAATAATGAGGCTTTATCTGAGAATGCCGCTTTTACCCGTCTCACTGCTTGCACAGAGCCACAAGAGTTTATAAAACACAATGTTCTGAAACACTGCCCTTCGAGATGACAGCCAGAAACCAATCAACTGTTAAATATGGAATTATTATGCTGAGATGTGATCTAGAACAGAAAATAGCTTGCCTGCTGTAGACTAAAGACACACACACACCCACACACACACACACACACCCACCCACACACACACACACACACACACACACACACACACACACACACACACACACACACA
>JAQMYM010000006.1:1507025-1542025 GCA_030014255.1 Parauchenoglanis ngamensis
ATTAGTTTGGGTTTAGCCTGTTTACTATAAAGCTAGTTAGGCTAAACACAAACTAGTGTTATAGTAAACTAATTGCTCATTACAAGTTGTTATCTCGTTCCCTTGCATCTTGTTCACTCTACATTGTAGCCTCAACCTATTCATTGTTCACTTACTTTACTAGATCATAGCCAAAGCTTAATTATCTTGTGCTTTCGTGTTACAGTGTAGTGGCCACAGCTTAGTTATCATGTTCCCTTACAGTTCTACAGTGAGGCAACTTAGTTATCTACCTATCTCTTTTTATTAAGTAGTGATGTCACTAGCTTTGTACACGGTTGAACACACTGATATTTTGACTAGTCACTAGTCAACAGGTGTTTCACTTAGGACAAATACTGGCAGATTTTCTAACAGTCTCAGACATCATTTTCTTTCAGCTTGAATGTGCACTTGTGAAATATTCGATTTGACCTCTGAGGCATTTTGAGAACTGTAAATGTAAAACTGATTAATATAAACAATATTCAATAATAATTAATATATTTATTAATATAAACACTCTTGGCTTACGTTGCTACCTAGTGCACTTCTTTCTCCAGTGTAGGAAGTACGGTCGAATATGGGACAAAATTCCCAAATTTGTTTGGTCAACCTGTTAGGTCTCAGCTCAACATGAAGTCAGAGCTAGGCACCTAAATGAAGACTGTGAGGTCACTTTTCTTTTTTTTCTTTCTCTCTTCTATACTTCTGCAATCTCCTGTCTCAAAACTGTTGCAAGATTAAAGTGCCCAAAAATAAATGCTTCTGCTAAATGAAAAGGACCAGGGTCATTATGAAGTAGCTAAAATCACGCTTTGTTCTCCACCCTTGCACGGTCTGCACTCGTTAGTGTGTGGTTACCGTGGTTACCAGCTTCAGAACATGAAGTGGTGTTCAGTACAGCAGTGGCTTTTCCTGTTTCCTGAATTTTTCTATGAAATGTAATGCACACACACACACACACACACACACACACACACACTTTCCTTTGTGTTACTTTGAGAATTTTATAATACATTTCCTAGATGAAAAAAAAAATTAGACTCGGGTTTGTCTAGGCTATGAAGCTGATGTTTGCCTGTAAAAATCCATATTTTTTACATGACGTTAACACACGCGGCTATAGAAAGACCCATTGCAGAAATTTCATCACAGTGTTCCTGAAAACATTTCTGACTCTCTGACGTTGTTTTTAATGTTTTTTTCTCATTATCACACTTCATTAACTGGCATGTAGTAATTAGATGGAAATGCATGCTGTACAGGTCGGACCCTTAAATCATGCAGCACTTTGATTTCACTACGCGTCCTCTTACACCAGTGCAATTACCACACGGCGAAATAAAGAGCTCTCCATTCGGCTCGACACTGCCTCGCATGCTGAAAAAAGCAGGCCAGAATCAGGACTGAGGGTCAGCAGAGGATTCAAAAGAAGTTTTTCGCTGCCTCTCTCTCGACTCGTCGCTCTTATGATGAGGTTAACGAGGCCGTAACGGATGAGGACGGTGATTAGAGGTGATGATTAAAGTCCAGATGAGATGGAGAAGGTGGACAGAAGGACATGGGATGTTAAAACGTTCACTGAAATCTAATGTGCTTCCTTAATATGAAGCAGTAAGGGAACTAGCAAGGGTCATGGTTGGGGTCATGGGGTCACCAAAGGTCAAAACTTACATATTAAAAAATTCTGATCACTGTGAAGGAATAAAATAAAGAGGAATAGAACATTTTGAGATTTGTTGTTTTATTCCTTACTTCCAAAGAGAAATCTGACTATCAAAGCTAGCCAACTAAATAACTAGCTAGAGAGTTCCGTACTTACTGTGTTATCTTAGCATAATGTAACCGTGGAAACGGCTTTGGCGTATCTGTTTACGTAAACGAGTCACAACGGCAAATTCCGCCTGCCAAGATGAGTTTTACGGAGCTCTCGTCCAAAGGGTTCCGCATGGTGATAATGTTCATGTTGGGAAAGATTCATAACTGGTTAATGGTTGCATCTTGCATCTGGAATCACACTAAAGAACTCTTCCTAACACCTTTATTTTTGAAAGCGAATTTGGTGTGTTCTCCAGAGAACCTTTTAAAGATTCCCCGGAAGAGGAACCAAAAGGTTTATTCCTCTGGGGAACCTTCAGAAGTTTCCTGTACTATATTTTTTTAGTACTACAGAGAACGGTAAAAACAATTCCCATTATACACGTTACCGTCATCACTGAGTTTACTGTGGCGAGCAAAACAAAAAGCCTGTCTTCTTTTACGGAATAGAACATGTTCGAGAGGCCGTCTCTGCCTGAATACAAGGTGGCGGCGGTGCAGAAATCCCGCTTCATCCTTCTCCACTACAGTGTGAGCAAGGCATTGTGGGATTGGATGATCCTCCTGGCGACGTTCTACGTGGCTGTGACGGTTCCATACAACGTGTGTTTCACACCGTATGTGGAATCGGACACGGAGGCCAGGAGCACCATCGTCTCGGACATCGCCGTGGAGATGCTCTTCATCCTGGGTGAGTACACGCCAACATCGGCTCTCTCTAGTTAAAAAAAAGCTGATAACGTGACCGGAGCATCTCTCCGACACCTTCTCTCTCTGCTCTCAGATATCGTGCTGAATTTCCGCACCACCTACGTGAGCCAGTCCGGGCAGGTGGTTTACGATTCGCGCTCTATCTGTATCCACTACGCCGCCACCTGGTTCTTCGTGGACTTGGTGGCCGCGTTGCCCTTTGACCTCCTCTACGCCTTCAACATCACCGTCGTAAGTCCGAAAGGGGTCAGTGAGAATAATGCGACCGTGACGTTTTGAAATTCAGGACGGTTATTTTCTGTAAGGAGACGTTAAGATATTTAACGTCTATCTAACATAAACAAGTTTTAAAAACCTCAGTACCGTTTATGTGACATGCGACAGATTCTCCACACTGCTCCTGCTGGTTACTGAGGTTATGGTTAGGGTTCACTTTAGATGTAGTGTGACATTAATTAATGATGTCAGTAGGTCCTCACATGGTCAATCGTGTGTGTGTGTGTGTGTGTTTATGTTAGACGTCCCTGGTTCACTTGCTGAAGACGGTACGACTGCTGCGACTGCTGCGATTGCTTCAGAAGCTGGATCGCTACTCTCAGTACAGTGCCATGGTGCTCACGCTGCTCATGTCCATGTTCGCTCTGCTCGCTCACTGGATGGCCTGCATCTGGTACGTCATCGGACGCAAGGAGATGGAGCGCAACGCTAACCAGCAGGACTGGGACATCGGTAACACACACATGTACTAATCACTAGTACTAATGTACTAATAAAAATGGTGAATAGCTCAATCGTTTGGACGGTGAATGGACTCTGGGTGTGGTTTTTCGGGATTATTGGACTGCAGGTTGGCTGCACGAGCTGGGAAAGCGGTTGGAGAGCCCGTACGTGAACAGTACGTTTGGAGGGCCGACGGTACGTAGCGCCTACATCGCATCGCTGTACTTCACCCTCAGCAGCCTCACCAGCGTCGGATTCGGAAACGTCTGTGCTAACACGGACGCTGAGAAAATCTTCTCCATCTGCACCATGCTGATCGGAGGTACAGGAACAATTCACATTCCACGCACGTTCGCTTCTTTTATCAAATACAAGTTCACTGACAAGTTGTCCTGGCAAAGTGGTCCAGCTGTAACGCTGCATGTGTCACGTTGTAACACCATTCTCATGTGTTTTCCAAATCCTTGGCATTTTGGTTCGTTCTTTACCATCGTCCTTGTAAATCCGTGTCCGTATAGGGCAAATGTTTCTGCTTAGTTTCATGTTTTGACTCTTGTTGTTCCACGGAGTCGGAGTAGCGCGATGCTGTCGAGGCGCTAAAGGAGGTTTAGCACAACTACTACTGGCACTACACGCCGAGAGACAAACAACGATACGAGGAGCTTGAGGTTTACTAGACGCAGGGTTATACACGAGCAACGCTAACTCCTGTATGTTCTGTGCGTGAATTTGGCCTCTTGTGATTGGCTGTTACAGCTCTCATGCACGCGGTGGTGTTTGGAAACGTGACGGCCATCATCCAGCGCATGTATTCACGCCGCTCGCTGTATCACACGCGCATGAAAGATCTGAAGGACTTCATACGCGTCCATCGGCTGCCGCAGCAGCTGAAGCAGCGCATGCTCGAGTACTTCCAGACCACATGGTCCGTGAACAACGGCATTGATGCTAATGAGGTGAGTAACGAGGGATATACTCTCATAAAAAAACACTAATAGTAATTCACAGGCTTTACACGTGATTTGGTATAGTTTTATCACGGTCTCACGACATGTAAAGCAAAATCTTTAACCAGGATCACATTCAGATCCAGGTAAAGCTAGCAATCTCTAATAATCAGATAGAGCCAAAGATGTTATGTAAAGTGTTACTTCTCCTAGGAAAGCGCAATCTGGCCACAATCACTAGCTGGCTAACCAATTAAATAAAACATTCTAGCAATTTCTCTCCACTTCCTGCTTGCAATACAGCACAGAAGATGAGAAAAGAACCGCTTGCACGTATTGCTAACTAACAGCTAAACTTAGCATAGCTGCTTGTCTGTGGGATGCATAAAAAATCTCGCCACAAATAAAGCCAAATCATGAATCATGCAAAAATAAATCGAACAACCAGCTAGCTAGATTAGCTAGCTAGCACACTCAGATCATCTTAATTAAATGTTATTAGCACATATGACAGATTTCTTAGGTCATGTGATTTTGTCCAGTTAACAGGTGCTTATTGTCGTCCTTTGTCTTCCTCTTCGTCCACAGCTTCTGCACGATTTTCCGGACGAGCTTCGGGCCGACATCGCCATGCACCTGAACAAGGACATCCTGCAGCTTCCTGTGTTTGAAGGCGCAAGTCGCGGCTGCCTGCGTTCGTTATCGCTGCACATTAAAACATCGTTCTGTGCGCCGGGCGAGTATCTGATCCGCCAGGGAGACGCGCTCCACGCCAACTACTTCGTGTGCTCTGGCTCCCTGGAGGTGCTCAAGGACAGCATGGTGCTCGCTATACTGGGTATGTACTTCCTGTTGACATGCTGTTGTGAACAATAATGTGCTATCTTAGCAACATATAACAGCATAAAGTGAAGATTAGCACTGTACTTTCAGTCTGCGCGCCTTCTTGGATGTTTGAAAACGGAGTTTCAGGTTATATCTCATGTAATAAGCTATAGGGTGTACACAACAGCGTATACACTGCATATTAGCATATCCTACATGGGCGTTTTCTGCTTCCTGTCTGTGTTGACATGTAGCTAAAAAGATTTGAACATTTAGAATCGCTATATATCTGTTATAACAAACTATGGTAAACCCTGTAAATTGTGTATTACAGCATCTACAGTGCAGATGAGTGTAGCTCATTTCTTCCTCTTTGTCTTGGCAGTCAGAAAATGGTTACTTAGCATTTGTCTGCATTTTATGTATATGTTGTAACATGGTAAAACATAAAACATGTAAAACGTAAAACAACAGGGTAAAAATCTATATTCAACCATATACCACGGTGTATATTACAGCATATGCAGCGCAAGTTGGCGTATCCCATTCCGTTCTGTTGTTCTTCCTGGTTGTGTTGGCAGTTTACATTTTTTAGCATTCTTATGTATATGTGCTATAAAGATGCAAAATGCTATATTCAACCATGTTGTGGATCAGTTTTTAGCTAAAGCTGTGTTATAACTGTGTTACAACAATATAATAAACAATAAGCTAACATCGTAATTGTATTGTACGGTGCAGATTTGTGTAGCCTGTGATTCCTTCTGTATTCTCGTTATTAGCGCCGTTATATATACTTGTTATAACAATGTAATATTCTATCGTCAGACATGTAGGTTGTGTATAACAGCATCTAAGTGCGGATTGGTGTTGATTGGTGCTGTTTGCAGTATAGTTAGGTGGCTAACAGACACAGCAGTAAGTAGATAACAGTAGATAATAGCTCAAGTTGGGCACTCCTGTTCCCAAGTGTTGTGCTGAGCGTTGGGTTAGCTTAGGGTTACCCATGCTGCCAAGTTCACTGCTCGGACACCTAAACCTAACCTTTTTTAAACTTTTTAAAGTTATCTAACAGTGTAATAAACACTAATTGGCCATCTTAGCTGTAACAGTGTGCACAGTGTAGCTTAGGATAGCTTTAGTCAGAAAACAGGCTTTACATTTAGCGTATTATATCTGTTATAACAATGTAATTAAGAAATAATCTACTACTGTATAATAGTGTATTCTATTTCACCACATCCTGTAAGAGGAAGGGTTTTTAAAGTTTAGCCCGTCTTATATGTGTTACGGCAACGTAATAAGCACAAATCTGCCATCTTAATCATATACGGCATAATTAACAGATTGCATTTTGAGTTGTCCAGTTCTCCCTTTTTCTTGCCACTCAGATTCTAGCAATGTAATGAACTGTATTCTACAATTTGCTGGTTATACAGGAATTAGCATTTAGCATGTTGGACCTAATTGTTTGCTTTCTTAGCAGGATAAAAGGATTTCTTGTAAATGCAAGTATTCTTTTAAAACATGTCTCGAGTTATATCTCTATTGTAACAATGGAGTAATAAATATTTTAACATGTTAAAGTATAGTATATATATTATATGAAGTCTTGCAATTGGACATGAGGCAGCATTCAATGCTAGTTCCTGGTTTCAACCTGTTTACTAATGCTAATACCTGGCTTAGCCTTTATACCGTAATTCTAGTTCCTGCTTTAGCCTGTTTACTGTAATGTTAGTACCTGGTTTAACTTGTTTACTCTAATGTTAGTTCCTGCTTTAGCCTGTTTACAGTAATGCTAGTTCCTGCTTTAGCCTGTTTACTCTAATGTTAGTTCCTGCTTTAGCCTGTTTACTGTAACGCTAGTTTCTGGTTTAGCCTGTTTACTCTAACGTTAGTTCCTGCTTTAGCCTTTATACTGTAATGCTAGTTCCTGCTTTAGCCTGTTTACTGTAACGTTAGTTCCTGCTTTAGCCTGTTTACTCTAACGCTAGTTCCTGGTTTAACCTGTTTACTCTGACGCTAGTTCCTGGTTTAGCCTGTTTACTCTGACACTAGTTCCTGGTTTAGCCTGTTTACTCTGACGCTAGTTCCTGGCAATGCTATTAGTTCTATGTTATATATTTGTGTAAAATGTACCAGACTCACATACATTTTCTGCGAGAGTAAATGACTAGTGTTAATGTTCTCACAGGAAAGGGTGACCTGATTGGCTCAGACCTGCCATCACAGGATCACGTGATTAAGACGAACGCAGACGTGAAGGCGCTGACGTATTGCGATCTGCAGTACATTAGCGTTAAAGGGTTGAGGGAGGTGCTGGAGCTTTACCCTGAATACGCCAGCGTGTTCACCGCCGACATCCACCACAACCTCACCTACAACCTGAGAGAGGGCAGTGAGGCTGAGGTGAACACGCACACACACGCGCACACACACACACACACACACACACACACACACGCACACACACCTTCACACACACACACACCATCCTGAAGAGTAAATTGTCTCAATGTAGCATTTGCTGCATCACTTATTAAACACTATATTTATCATCTATTTGTTCAGGATCAGCTTAAATATGAACTTAAATTCAATTGTACATAAAAATATGTATAGAAACTTAAATACAAATTCAAATTCAGTAATAAAAACACAAATTTAAACAAAAACATAAGTAAACAAAACTAAAACAATTTAAAAAAAATTTAGCACAATAAAAAACAAACTTCAATAAAAGCACAAATACAAACTTAAATATAGCTTTACATACAAAAACAAGTATACATTTAATTATGAAATCAAATATGAGCTGGAACTTAAAAACAAACGCCAGCATGACCAAGAATACGAACTTTAATGCACATTTAAATACGAACACAAACCCAAATATGAAGACAAATCCGAACAAATGTGAATTTACATACAAACGTAAATATAAGATCAGATATAAACAGAAATACAAAAATACAACGTGACTGTGAGCCAGGAGACGTGTATGTGCTGAGGTGAAAAGAATTGTGGGATTGACAATGCGCGCGCGGCCAGCAGGCTAACCGACTTCTGAACGGAGCCGACTTTATCCCCGAAGGTCGCCTAACGCTGCCTAAACATGCTGCCTACCAGGTGAGCCGCTGTCTGATTGAAACACCGTGGGTTCTTGTGAAACTTTTGAATCATCGTCCATGGGTCGAAATGTTCGACGTCCTGATGATTCACTAAACCCTTCGTTAGTTTCTGATGAAATCCAGACGAGGCGCTAATTGAGCACCAGCGAGACGGGACGAGTGTTAAAATGAGCGCGTTATTTTAAAATCAGGTACATGAAGAGTGTGTTCTCTGGCTAATGTGTCCTATTTGTTCTGTTTATTATTGTGTGCGTAATGAGGCTGTGTAACAGCGTAAACGCTCGTAACCCGATCGCGCTGATTAAATAAACACTGTGGGGGCTGTCATGCCGAGAAGGAAACTAAATAACAGCGAGGCTGCAGTCACTGTGTCGATGTACGCATTAATCACCGCCTCGTTCGGCCTAAAAGCACATTTCAATCACGTAAAAGTAAAGAATGAGTTATCTAGCTGTGTGTTCACAGTCTTTAACTTTTGTTTCTTTAGGGCATTGCGAGGTTCTCACGTTCTCCAAGGTTCCCTCACGTAAGTCTACTTGTGGTGTGATGTGGGGATGTTGTACTGAAATACTGAAATGTTGGTGTTAGTTTATTCTTTCTGCAGGACAATACAGCGAATTAAATGTGTGGGGAAATCGCATACGTCCCACGCACACATTACAATTTCATGATTTAGTGGCTTTATTAAGCTCATGTGCACAAAATGTTTATAAAATGCAAACTAGCATGATCGAGCCATTTTGATCAATTTAAATGTGTCCATTACAACTAGCGCCATTCGTGCAGTGCTATATTATAGAACATGTACTCATCTCCTGTTAGATTTATTTCAACACTCATCATCTTCTCATTCATATATAACCGTATTAGTCTTTTTTATTTACACTTTAAAATTGTTTCTGTGGTGTCTGTACAGTATATGAACTCATTAGCAGTACACTTGAGGCTCAGTGGGGGAAAAAAAACATTTCTCTTCCTCGAGCTTCTGTTTTAATCCTGGCTGGATTATGAGCTGAATCGTTGACATTAGTAAAAAACAACACCCCTGTTGAGGAAATCATCTGAGTGAGCTTTAAAGATTTCCTGCTTTTAGACAAAGTCCTAAGGAGAACTCCTTCAGTAAGCATTGACCGTCCAAAGAGCCTTGGAGGAACATTTTACATGCACATTGCATGACTTCAGCTACATTATCTTACTTTTAGCAAAAAATGTTCTATAATTTGGAAATGACAGTATTGTAACCTCATCGGAAAGACCACAAAACTACCACAATTCAAATGAAATAAATGTTTTAAAGAACAAATTAAAAACATCTTATAAAACTCCAGAACAATCGCGTGGACTCCAGAGTGTCGGCAGATGGAAGGCATCCCTGCATGATCGAAACGGGCGGAGAAGCAGATGAACACGGTCACCTTTCTCCAGCATCGAGATCGCGCCGGAACCTTCTCCTCCCGAACCTGGGGAACCTGCTGGGCGACGAGCTGCGGCAGTTTAATGCTCTACGCCGCTGCCGTTCCCCGGTGAGAGGAAACTGTAGAAGCGCGTCTCCAAAGCCACACCCCAAATCCGACCACGTTTCTCATGATGCACCTTCCATGACTCAGGAGGGCTTCACCTCACGGAAACCCGACAAGCTCCTCATTCCCACACTCAGCTGCCTCGCACCCCCCGACCTCAGCCCGAGGTTCGTACCACTTCGTAAAGATGCCTGTAGCATAGCGTGACATCATATTCGCTGTTCTGCTGGTTGAATCTGTACACATGTGTTCAGCTGTCACTTTGTGCTCATTTCCAAATGGATAGTAAACTTGAAATTGCCTTCTATATGTATTTGTGTGTGTGTGTGTGTGTGTGTGTGTGTTTGTGTGTGTGTGTGACTGACAGGGTGGTTGATGGGATCGAGGATAACGGGCGTGTGTTTCACTTCAGCACCGAGCACAGTGGGACCAGCACTAGTACAGCAAAAGGTACACTAAAGCAATGTGTAACACACACACACACACACACACACTACATTGCCCCATGTACCAGTACACATTCAAACACAGTAATACACTAAAATACATTAACAAACAAGGTAAAGAATCACTGCTCTCTCTCTCTCTCTCTCTCTCTCTCTCTCTCGCTCTCTTTTTATTTCTTCTGTTTCATTTGTCATCCATTTTTCACGTTTTGTTTACAGGTAGTGATCAGGTGAACAGCACACTACTCCACGAGACAGAGGAGGTGCGAGAGAGCATCAGTCAACTCAACAAGAAGGTACAAACACACACACACACACACACACACACACACATCACAAATAGCTCCCTACTCCCTACCCCTTACAGCACACAATCATAATACACAAACACCGTCACGCTACTGTGGACGCATCCCAAACCACACGCTGCCTTCACTGGGCTTTCATGTTCACTGCGTATTCTCTATTGTACCTGAAATGGCAACCAAAAGGTAGCACCCAAAATAGCACACACACACACACACACACAGATGGGATGCAGGTACTGTGAGGTATAGCATGCATTAAGATACAGTGTGTTTCTGCACTGCAGATAATTCCAGGGGGGAGTGCTGCAAAAAAAATCTCCTGCCTCATCCCTCACAGTGGCCATCTTTTTTCCCCCCATTTTTGTTCTCCATTCTTCCATCCTCCCTTCTCTACTGGGTTTTGTTAAAACATATCAAGCTGCACAAATCTCATTCACCAACATCACACAGGAAAGGTTGGAAATTGTAAGAAAAGTGTGCCAGACCATTGCTTGCATTCAGTGCTTTAAAATCACGACCCAGGCACCCTTTTTAACATTCCGCCCCGGCCTTGCCCCGTTGAGGGTCTCTGCGTGATACCTAAGCCACCCACTTAATTGTTTCTCCAGTTCTCCCATCATCTACTCGAGATACAGGCACCAAAAGACAAGCTCTCCATTGATGAAGCTTCAGAATTTGGAGGAGATATCATTCCAGAGCTTCTGTTTGAGATATGATTGGTTATAACCCCAGCCCAAGGTCAAATTTTGCCCACACAGGGTCACCACGGTAGTTTTCACAAGTCTTCTGGTTGTTACCGAAGCAAGTCTGTGATTGGATAGCAGGTAGAGGGGGAAATCGGAAAACACTAGAAACACTGGACAACTGTTTACTCTACATAGCGTAGACAGAATACTGGAAAAACTCCACAAAGGGGGGAAAATGTGATCTTGGTGACTTTTACCATGGCATGGTTTGAGTATTTCAGAAACTTCTCTGTGCAAAATGGTGCAAAAAACATAAAACGTCCAGTAAGCAAGCGGCAAGTCAGTATTCAGTGCTCTGTTGATGCGAGAGGTCAGAGGGGGATGGCCAGAGGGTGTCGAGCTGACAGAAATGCTCTGGAAACTCAAATAACCACTCTTTACAAACATGGTGAGCAGAAAAGCATCTCAGAATACACCACATATCAAAACTTGAGGAGGAGGGGTTTCGACAGCATTAGACCGCAAATTGTCAGGCAAGAACTGGAATCTAAGCTTCAGTGGGTCACCCAAACTGGACAGACCGGACATTCTGAGATGCTTTGTGAAGAGTGGTTCCTGAGTCACACCTTGTCCTGTATCTGCATGATTGTATGCACTGCGTTCCTGCCACATGATTGGATAATGAGCAGGTGTACAGTTGTTCCCTTTTTGATTCTGTAACTGATTTTGTATCCTCGATCTCAAATCTGGGATCCAACAGTCAAGAATATACTACATGGTGTAAACGTATTACTCAGGAATAAACCGTTAAAAATCTGAGCCACAGTTGATAGTAAAGTTCAATTTCTTTTCCTCATCCATCTCTAGATGGTCAGCCTAAACCAAGAAGTGTCTCAGCTAACGAAGGACCTGCATCATATGATGCACCTTCTACAAGCGCAAGCAATGGTTCATCACTACCCCACCTCCATGTCCTCCTACCCCTATGGAGTACACATGATGCATACAAACACTGCGGCATACACCGCCGGTGTGCACGCCCATCAGGAAGCCCAAAGCCTTTATCATCCACAGCATCACCTTCAGGCTGATCACGCCGTGTCTGAGAACATCGTCCGCATTGGGACAAGCGTATGGAGCCACACATCAGAAACAGGTCTGTCCAAACTAACAGTTGTACATAATCGTACTGTATATTTATACCGGAGTTCATTCTGATCCTTACACTGAACCTAACACATGTATATGACACGCTGTTCTGATCATTTGTAATGAAATTAAGCAATCAGAGTCAAGGACCACTCATTATTTCATCATTTTAGTTAGATTCTAACAATCGTTTCAAATCTTGATGGGGTTCTCCCTTTCGTGTAGATAGTACCCTGGTCTTGTGTGGCTGAAAATGCACACTGAGTGGTCTTTACTAGAAGGATTTTGTTTGTATATTTGTGGTCTTAATATAAAACAAAAGGGTGGTAGATACTGTTACTGCCACACATCTCTGGGGTCCAGGGTTCCATCCTGAGCTCTGGTTACGTCTGCTCTGGTCTGTGTTGGGTTTCATATGATCACTGCATGTCTGTCATTGTGGGCTTCCTCAGGGTTCTGTGGTTTCTTCCCAGCATTAAAAACAGCACCTTAAATTGGCCATACTCAAGTGTGAGTGTTTGACTTACTGGCATCCCATTGAAGGTGTATTCCTGCCTTGGGCCCAGTGAATCCTGACCATTGACTCTAAATATATAAATTAAGTAAATCAGCAGCTTATAGAATTGGAGCTAGCTACTCTTAGTTAGTTAGCCATGCAGCACTAACCCAGCTTACCACCAAACCTTAACCATATTGTGATCGTGATGTTGCAGGTGGAGGTCGGACCGGTGCGTCCCTGCAACCCGAAGTTTTCAGACACCTTTCTCATCTTGATCCTAACAGTGCCTGTGATCCTACTTCCTGTAAATCAAACTTAATTAACATTAACACCTCCACTTCTTCCTTCTTTCCGGCAAAAGGATACAAGAAACAGGAAGTGGCAGGTCAGGATCACAGCACTCTCGCTACTGTCAGTCGCTCTCAGCCTGTTCTGTTCAACCGGGACAAACCAAATCAAGTCTCTTTAAATCTTCATTTACTTTCCAGTGCTCCAACATCCACTCATTCCCTGCTAATCGCTAATCACACAAATCCAATACACCACAATCCTCTAACCACTAGCGAACCAAATCTGGAATTGGATAGTGACATTCCAGATACAGTCCTGAAAGAGGTCAGTGAGGACCGGGAAGACGCTGGCCTGCTGTCGGATTTGAGCGAACAGGGACACACGAGTCGCGAGTGCCTGCTAGCGGATGACGGATCTGCGGAAAACCAGGACATCGAGACATCCGAATCAGAATCGACAAAGCCCGATGTTGGGACTCAAAGCGAAAGCAGCGGCTCTGAAACTTCCTGGTGCCTCGACCTGATGGACTAATCCTAGACCCTAGAGAAAGTATATCCAAAATGTATGCAGTGATCTTTTTTTTTTTTTGACAAGGGATTGTCTCTTCGGTCCCGCCAGTGCAAATAACTTAATAACTATGCAAGACGCATGTTGATTGTGCATTATTCCTTATTTATTCAATCAGTACTCAGTATACCACACGAATAGCTTGCCTTTGAAATCACGCACAGTCGGGTCCAAAAGTCGGAGTCCACAAATTCTAATATCTCTGTACGTTTCACGTAATCGTCTTAAACGTGTCCAGCCGATAGGAGATGCCATGCTGGTCGTACGTGTGGCAGCCTGGGAAACCCTTTAGATGTCGCTGTGGTGGAATCCTGCATGTATTCAATCATCTACTGAGAGAGCATGAGTATATTTCACTGAAATGTTTTTTTTCAGATTATTTTGGAAAGATCACTAAAAAAAAAAAAAGTTTTCCCAGAGCACCACATATATTAGTGAGGGATGCTGAGGAGTGGTCGTGCTCTGGAGCCAGACCTTTGGACTCGACTGTGTTTGCCGTGCTGAACTATCAGGGTGTTTACGAAACCTTTTCTTTGGGCATTTAAATAAATAAATAAAGTGGATTGCCGACGTAAACAATCCGCCGTTGTAGCATTTTGACGGTAGCATTCGCTCGAGTTATTCCAGACTAGACACATCATGACATTAGATGGATACGAAACGGTATATCTTTTTTTCCTGGTATTCTGTATTTCTTCTTACCTTCATGCATGGTAAAGTTTATCATTCTTTTTTCCTAAGGAAAAGGTACCAAGTGAAATGTGTTCACATTATGAATGTTTGAACGGAAGGACTTTAGCACATGGACTGCTTTTCTTAAAACAAACCATTTCTGAGAAATTCAGTACCCAAAAAAAAAAAAAGTTCCCAAACGATCACAATCATGGTTTAAAGTTTACTCGCAGATCAACGTTGCTTTCATTAATGCGATGATGCAGTAAGATTTGATTTGATTAATAACTGCAAAGGTCTTACACAAGTGTATATGTGTGTGTGTGTGTGTGTGTGTGTGTGTGATGCTTAAGCTTACACTGTTTCACATTTGCCTAAGTGTGTATTTTACACTCATGAATGATTAATGAGGAATTGTTAGTGGTGAGCGAGAAGTCAATGAAAGAACAACAGGAATATTGGACATTATGCAACACACACGCGCACACACGCGCACACACACAATTTTGTGCGCGTTGTTTTTGCAATTGAAGTTCAGAATTTTTCAAAATAAATCAGAAAAAAAACCTTAAGCGCTTACTTCTATAAAAACATTTACAAAAAAATCTGTTTTTAACAGAACCTTGTTACTGTCGTACCCACTGTCCTGAGATTTTCCTGAATGTTAATGCAATGCAACTAATGTGATTTATTCCCTTTAAAATGTGAATTTTAATTTAAGTAAGCAGTATAATATACCTATTTATTTATTTATTGATTTATTGTATTCTGTTTAATTCCCTATTAAATATCTGAAATATATATATATATTTATTAATATTAATATTAATATATATAATAACCATTTAACAATAATTCCGCACAAAATTGAATTACCGTTAAGATTCTTTGTCCAATGCAGCGATGTGACGCTCCACACCACGGAATACTTGAATTACTTAATGATTATTTTTGCCTGACGATGAACTTCCTCTCTGTCTCCCGCAATCACGGCATCGTTTCCACGTGACTGTAATATAAACCCGCGCTGGTGTTTGCATCTTTCTTCTCAGAGAACACGTATATAATCTGTATATCAGTTCTGCATGACAAGCATTTCCCCCTCTATGCATTATCTTTGGTTTGAGCATGAACACAATTTGTTATAATAAAAAGAGATTTGAAAGTTTGTCACTGAATAAATGCATCGTTTTTACTGAGTAATCACTCGGTGTCTTATTGTATTCTTGTCTATTACTTTTTATCTGTTTATAGATACATTTAATGTTGTCCACAAAGCGTGTTAGTTTCTGTTATCACTTACCTTACGGTAGCTATAACGGTCATTTGAGCGGGTACACACCGTGCGGTTTGGGCTGTCCCAGAAGAAAGATCACAGACGTGAAAGAAACGTGGCGAAATCTTTGGTCGCGGCTCCAGAACGGTGGTCCTGCATCGCACCGTGAGAGGGGTTCAGATGTGGCCGTTGTCACGATCTCACGATGTGAAACTTCATTTAACCAACTGATAGAAATGCAGCCTGAACTGACGCACTGATCAACACAACACTGGCGCCAAACCCAAACGTTTACTTAGGACTTGTCTTTCTTGAGACTTGTCTTTCTTGAGACTTGTCTTTCTTGACTGGAGACTTGTCTTACTTGAGACTTGTCTTATTTGACTAGAGACTTGAATTACTTGACTGGAGACTTGTCTTACTTGACTTGAGACTTGCCTTACTTGACTGGAGACCTGTCTTACTTGAGACTTGTCTTACTTGACTAGAGACTTGTCTTACTTGACTTGAAACTTGTCTTATTTGAGACTTGTCTTACTTGACTAGAGACTTGTCTTACTTGACTAGAGACTTGTCTTACTTGACTTGAGACTTGTCTTACTTGACTTGAGACTTGTCTTACTTGAGACTTGTCTTACTTGACTAGAGACTTGAATTACTTGACTAGAGACTTGTCTTACTTGACTTGAGACTTGTCTTACTTGAGACTTGTCTTACTTGACTAGAGACTTGTCTTACTTGACTAGAGACTTGAATTACTTGACTGGAGACTTGTCTTACTTGACTAGAGACTTGAATTACTTGACTAGAGACTTGTCTTACTTGACTAGAGACTTGTCTTACTTGAGACTTGTCTTACTTGACTAGAGACTTGTCTTACTTGACTAGAGCCTTGTCTTACTTGAGACTTGTCTGGTCTGATTTGGGACTTAACTTGGAACTCCTCATTCTTGACTTGAGGCTTCAGCTGGGACTTGTCTTTCTTAAATGGGATTTGAATTTGGACTCGTCTTTCTTCTCTTGAGTCCTTTCAGTCCTGACCTGGGACTACCTATGTCTTTATTGACCTGGGATTTATGACTTAAGTGTTAGTTCTTAAGCCATTACTGGTTATTTACTGAACACAGCTGGCTCGTCCCCTGGAAAGCGTCCTTCGTAAGCTTCACTTACGTCCTTTGGAGTTTACTATCAGTCCACACGGTCTGACAACATGTGAGAACGCGTGCGACTGTGTGCGGTACCATATAGTGTGCGGCGAGAGGTCATACACTCTCTCTGTATCTCTCACTCACACACACACAAACACACACACTCGATATCTGGAGAACTCCTGATGTGGTTTTTTTTTTGGATCCGGTGTCATGCTATGTGTGTCGCGTTTCCCTCTTCATTTCTCCTTTACCATCTGTCACTTTCCACATGGAGAGAGTCATGTGAGGGGTAACACACACACACACACACAAGAAAGTGGTTCAAACAGAAGACAGCAAGTGTGCAGAAGTGAAGCCTGGTCCTACGGAGACACCGCAGACAGACAAACTTACAGTTCTCTGAACGTTTCCGGCGGACTCTGTATGTCTCCTGAAATGCGCGTTGCGGTTCCAGGATTCAACGATTTCATCACGTTTTGCTCCGACACACTGAAAACAGCTCTGTAGTAGCAGCAAGACATTCGGAAAGACATCATGACATCATTTTACACTGTTCTCAGAGTTTCTGCAGCTAATAACCTCTTTAACTCTGAAAATGTTTCACCCACCCCTCAGTGTAGCGTTATTGTATAAACATGATAATATTGTGTCGAAGCTGTTGAGGTTTAAATTAACAGCAAATCCTTAATAACTTTAAGAACTCAATAAATATAATATAATATATACTGTATAATATATGATATATATATATATATATAATATAATTAGTGAATGAGCTGTTGATTTGTGACCTATAGAACTGTAACTGTGTGTGTGTGGGGTTTTAATATTTCAAATGTGTGTGATGGGTTAGTTGGCGTCAGTGGGATACCTACTTGCCGTATGGTGTGTGTGTGTGTGTTATCCAACACTGGTATCAGCAGCCGTCTGCTGTGGGGTCAGTTTCAGTGCGCATCATCAAAAGTTTAATAATAAAGCACTTAATATAGTAATGGAGGGAAATGTAATGAATCCCAGTTGGGCCTCATCAGAGAGATCAAATAAGAGCCAGTGTGTGTGTGTGTGTGTGTGTGTGTGTGTGTGCATGTGTGTGTGTGTGTGTGCGTTTGCATACTATGTAATTGATATCTCTAGAAATTTCCACGAGGCTGTACATGCAGTAATTTGCTCTACATTACATGAAGTCAGGAATGAAGCGCAGTGTGTGTGGTGCCGTTACAGGAAGCTGATCAGTGATGAAGCAGAGTTACTGTGACCACGCTGACTTTTCATCCCTTTGTTTTTCTCATGCATCTTTCTCTTTTTTTATATTTACTTCTTTTCATTTCTCTCCTTTTCCTTCTTTGCCTGGCCCCTTCGTTCCCTTTTCATTTCCTTCTTCCATCCATTCCTCTACTGCTTTTATTTCTCTTTCCCCTCCTTACATCCTCTCTGTCGTTTTTAGCTTCTTTGTCTCATCCTTTCATCCCTTCATCATTTTCTTTCTCTCTGCAGAGGCGGCGCTCGGTGGTGCAACACGAAGCATATGTGATGTTTAAAGTTCTCTGAGAAATAAAATGAAAATATTCACGCGTGTAAGAACGGGAGAGGAGAAGGGACGCGTGAAATGGATTTCAGAGAATTTCTGAGTAAAAGTCTCTGAATTTGTTTTCCCAGAATTCAGACTTTTTTTCTAGGAATTCTCTGAAACTGATTTCACACGTGGCCCTCATCCTCTCCTGTACGTGGGAGAGTTCTGTATAATAAGGATAAATCTGTTGTAATCATCCAGAATGTACAGAGAAACACTGCAGCACCATCTGCTGGAGAACACACACACACACACACACACACACACACACACACACACACACACACACACACACACACACACACACACACACACACTTCTTCATCAATTCTTTCTGGCTCTTGTTTCTTTCTCACACCTGTTTTGTTCTTGCCTCGGTTAGTTTGTAATTGTAACCGTTACGTCTTGAGCGTGCCCAAAACGCAACAAGGCTGTTCGAATCAGCAGTGCGGTCATCGCAGGCTTGGTGTCATTTAGCCCCTGACAGGACGCCACGCTATAAGAATCTTCTAGAGTTACACCGTCTGTTAGTGTTAGCATTAGTTAGCCTGTCTTTTAGCACCACTCCATAATAATAAGTGAAGAACATTTTAGCTAACTTTAATTAGATCACGAAATAAAATTCTCGATACGTTCTTCAGCCTCGTAGCGTCAGGTTGCTAGGCAACTCGGGTCTTTTTTGTTTAGAAACACTGCAGCAGTCGACGTACAAGCTTGTTTACACTGTTTATTAAATCTGTAATCCCCGTAAACGTACACACGTCCTCTTACAGTGTTTCATCAGTTGCCATCACTGTAAAGTTCAGGAGCGCAATTTACCCAAAAAGCAGTGCAGCGCTGCTTCTTGTTTACAATGGGGCCGTGTGCGTTTGCGTTGCGTGTCAGTCAGTCTGGAGGAACCGTTTCTGATTGTGAGTTCTGTCTCTCCCATGATCAGGAAACGGTTTTCCTCAGCAGGAAGTCGGCGTACTCTTTCCTGCGGATGACGCGCTGCATCTGAAACGTGTTGGTGGAGGTGTGGCAGGAGGAGGTCATGTGACTCTTCAGCTCCCGGAACGCCCCCTCGCTGACCAGCTGCACTCTCATTGGTCCGATGCTGCCTTTGATCCGGAATGACCTGTAGAGGGCGCAGTCGGCCTGCAGACACACGTCCAGCTGTGTGTGTGTGTGTGTGGGAACAAGAAAAACGATATATACCTGTTAATAAACCTCAGTTATACAGTGCATTATTTAAAACAGCGAGTTAAAACTCAAAAGGGTCAAGTGTTAAATAATACAAAAGGACACATGCTGTTATTGGAACGTAATCATGTGATGAAGTCGTTGTTGCTGTCTGATTCATTTCCTATAACAGCACACCAGTGTTTTATTGCTGGTCCTGTACACCGTCTGACCCTTTTTGTCTTCCACATGCCTCATAAGATCAGAGCTTCTCATTTCTTTTAACTCCCGCCCTCTAGTGGCCAGAACTGGATAAGCTACCGCATCATGATTACTCTGACCTTGTATCGCTGCTCCTCGGTGAGGTTCCTGACACCTCTCAGCTCCAGGAACACTTGATAATGAGGCTGCGCCCCTCCTGATGAGTCTCCTACAACACGACAAACACAAATCCTCAGCGTTTCAGTTCCAACGATCTTCATCTTTACCCTGATGACGTGGCGTGTTCGCACCCTTGACAAAAAGGCGAACCTTTGAGCTGTGCCGTTCTCTGGTCAAACGCAGAAACGTTATTCTAGCTAGCATCCTCAGTGATTAAATGTGAGCGGATTGTGTTGAGCAAGCATTAGAGTTCGAGTTTTTGCGCTGTACTGCACACATTTTTGCATTCCTAGTTCCGGGAATAGTGTCTAGTGTCCGTTCAAGCTAATTACTGACATAATAATAAAAACCGCTCCTAACAACAGCCAGACCACGTCCTCTGTGGTGAATTCGAAAAAGAATGAAACTGAGCAAATATGAGCCAGTTAAATTCTAGGTCTAAATCGAACATCAAATGAAAGGGAGTTTTTTTGTGAAAGTTGTGGAATGAGTGAAAGAAAATGCTGCTGATTATTAAATAATCCAGATGCACGGTTTTCACGAAATGTATGAAAGTTTCTATCTTTCTTTCTTCTACGATGTTTGTTGGTAAACAAGGAGTAGGTTACTTCATGAGAAACAAGTCAGAGATGTCACATCTTCTCTAATGCTAAACCTTTTTTCAGAATTAGCATGGTTTCTGCTTTCCTTATTTGGTCATCGTTTCCTGTTTTTGGCTATTCTTTGGTTCTATCAGCCGGGACATGTACGCTTCTTCAGTTTTTGCACTGAACCTATGAGGATAATGATGTAGCTAATGCAAATGTATAGCTACCATATTAGCATCATGCAATGCTGCACCATTACCCAGAATTCCACTCTCTGCGCAGCAGTAATCCACCAGTTTAACGCCAGGCCACAGAGTCACTGCTTTCTTTAGAGCGGCTAAAAACAAGGCCTCGTTCACTTTTTCACCTCGAACGTTTAGCGTCTCACTGGGTCTGAAACACACACACACACACACACACAGAGTAGGAATGCTTTGTTAGTACTTAGTCAAGGTTAGTGGACATGACTTCACTCACATCAGCTTCACCAAACTTCCAGTGAGGGGTGCCAAAACTTATAAAACTTTATATCAAAATGATAAACAGATAAAACAGCTGAGACGACACTTAATATACACTTTTATACACAGACCTGTAAAGACACTCCACCACCGGACACTGGTTGTGAAACCCGACCACTTTCACTACGTCTCCAAGGCGATACCTGGGTGTTCATTAAGAAATAAAACTCTCTGTGTGTCATGCTGTTACAGGAAAATAATCAACAACTGGGTGGTGTGATGAAGCAGAGCTACTGTTACCACCCGGAGTTGATTATTTTGTCTCTTTTTTCTCAATTTTGTTATATTTTCTTTCTTTCTTTCTTTGATTCATCCTTTCTTCTCACACACACACACACACACACACACACACACACACACAGCTTTAAATCTGAACCCAGATCTGGATCTTGCGTTACAGCTGCAGTACCTGAACAGTCCCGAGGCGTTGGTGACGACCAGCTCGTAGTTTTTGCCCTCCTCCACCTCGTCCATGAGCAGAGTGCTGAGTGTGCTGAGCGTGCTGAGTGTGCTGAGAGTGCTGAGTGTGTTGAGTGTGTTGAGTGTGTTTAGCTTGTGCTGCGTGTCTAAATGTTCCTCTGGCAGAAACTCGAAGAACATGGAGCGAGGACAGAGCAGGTAACGTCTCGGGTCCTGGAGCGGCCACAGATTCACTCCGATCAGACCTGAGACAGAGAGCGAAGCGTGAGCTGCATCACGTACATTGCTTTATCACACACTCGTACTACACCGTACTCCACTGTGTGACTCAGTGCTGCGCCGCGCTACATTCTACTATACTTTGATACAATACTCCTCCATACTAAACTACACTCCACCGCACTAAATAATTCTTTGCTATACTCCACTGTGCTACACCACACTCCCAGCTCCTGCACCATACTTCACTATGCACTACACTCTACTATGCCATACTCCTCTCCACTACACTATACTTTAGTGTGCCAGATGATACTCCACTATACTACAGGCCACTCCACTTTAATCCCCTCTACTACAGCAGAATGAGCCTTGATATACTACACTGTACCATACTCCAATTATACTCCACTGTACTACACCAAAGTCCACTTTACCCTGCTACAATGTACTCCACTATACTACCCCCTACTCTCACCGTACTCTACTGTGCCACACAATACTCCACAATGCCCCATGGCACTACACTACCTTATATATACTACACTATATATACTCTACTGTACTGTACCATGTTCCACTATACTTTGCTGTACTCATGTTCCACTTAACCACACCATACTCCACTACAATTCACTATACTCCACTACACTGTACTCCCTTATAGTACCAGTTTGTTTTCAGATTGTCTTGCCTTTTGTTGTCACAGAGCTGTGCTTGATTACAGAACGTAATTCGAGATGAAATGACCTTCTGAGGCGGCGTAAAGCGGAGAATAGAAGGGCACGCCCCGGCAGTAGTGCTGCCTGAGACGCTCTCCATAAATCTGATGTGGCCCCGAGTCGACGGCGTGAACCAGGTGTAAACGAGGCCAGAGTCTAAGCGCGATCCCTTCGAAGCCCTCAGTGACGGCGGCCCTGAGTTCTGCCCCTCTTACAGGATCCGGCTTCATTCGCTTCTCCAGCCGCGACCTGAGCCGAGCATCCAGAAGAAGCCTGGAGCCGATCCGACCCGATTCCACGCCAACAACCAGCTCCTCCCAATGCTCCTGCGTTCAAAAAAAAGCATCACAGGGACTACTCAATTACTTCTTGTGTGGGCTACGGGCCAATTATTACACATACTTTGATGTGTTAATAATATGATATAGTTCCTCTAGCAACAGCTCATTCACAGGGACTTGCCTGGTGGGGACACCACTACATAATGAAAAGCTATAATTATTATTATTTCTTTCTTTCTTTTTATTTACATTTTTCCCCGATTTCCTCCCTAATTTGGACACATCCAATTCCCTCCCGTCAGGTCTCACCCGTCACATGACATCCATCACTCAAGGTAGGGCGAGGCTAACATTAGGCACATGAAGCCTGCTCACTGAACTTTTTCGTACTCCTGCACAAGCCAGGAGGGGCACCAGGGGGCGGCATAACACACTCAGAGGATGGCGCTATCCTCCCGCTTCTATACACAGGCGCCCATGATTGGCTAATGTTGTTGTGAGTGACTGGGGAGAGAGAGTAAACCACCCCCCAATTATTTAATGATCTGTTCATCAGGTTATTGCCATGATATTGCTAACACTGTAAACGGCGTACCGGTGTGTTAGTATGTGAATGAATGTTTACACTGTCACACTTTCTGATTCAGATGATATCAGCGATATAAAAGTGTCAGCTTGTGTGTAAGCTACAAATGTAAAAAAATATGTCAGGATAAATGAAAAAGGATGTTTATTAACCTCCAGGAGTCTGAAAGCGTCATATACGGCGCAGGCGAACCTGGACTCCAGGATGCCGACACGGCGATCCCGCAGGGCGAAGAGCAGGTGAAGGTACAGAGCATCGCACTCATTCTGCACCTACAGAACAACTCAATGAATCACACACACACACACACACACACACACACACACACACACACACACACACACACACACACACACACACACACACACACACTTCTCTCTCTACCTGGACAATGGGAGTGGGACTCGAGCAGAGGTGGTGTGTGTGCTCGGAGGAAAACGGCGTCGCTACGATTCGAAGTCCTGCCTCAGAGTAGCGCTCGGCTGCTGGGTAAAACAGCCTGAAGGTCGTCTGGAGACCCGTCACACCCGGGAAAGACTTCAGCATCACATCTACACACACTGACACACCCTGTAAAAAGTAGTCACTGCTGGTTTCTTTGGTGTTCAGGAGCAGCTTGCTGCATCCCGATGACCCTGAAGTCATCGTTAAAATGGGCGTCTCCATGATGACGGCCTTTTCCTCTCCGGAGGCGACTCGCTGTATGAGCTCCTCGTAATGATCGTACGTGGTGACGGGGTGACGCTTTCGGAAATCCGTGCTGTCTGGGAGGAATTATAAAGATTCAAATTGAAACAGACCTTTTTTTGTCTTATTAAAAATTATTTACAAATAAAAAAAACACAAAAGTTGTATTCACACCCTCTTATCGTCCCACCGGTTAAACCCCTAAATGAGCTGCCATCAGATTTCATATGATTATTTAAATGACCTGTGTGCAGTTGAAGTATCACGACAGAGTGAAGCATGGTGCTGGAAGCTTTTTCACCCCCACTTCAGTACTTTGGGCTAGTTTGTGTAGATTCTGTTCAATAAGTCCAGGTCAGGTTACAGGTTGTAAGACTACAAAATGTTCAAGAGGGGGTGAAAACTTATGCAAGCCACTGTATAACATTCAGTGATCAGAAATGGAAGGTTGAACAGGTTGAAATGACAAGCGGCACGTGTTTAAAAGCAGTGGATGCTATTAAACGCTACAAAAAGGAAATAACGTGCAGACCCATCATGAGTCGTGACAATCCAGTGAATGTCTGACAAGTTCGCTGTGACGTCATCAGACAATCTGAAAAAAGGGGGTGTGAAAACTTCTGCACCTGCTTGCATACAGGGTTCTGCAGTTTAAAGTACTATAAAGTATTGTCCAATATGTCATGGAGTTAAAGAAGTACTTGTGTGTGTGTGTGTGAGGGTGTGTGACCTGTGATAGAGCCGAACTGATACGCGAGCCCGTAGCGTGTGTTTTTTGAGTCTCTCAGCCGTCTGAGCAGCGTCTCCTCCTGCGCTCTCCGTACACTCAGTGTGTCTCTCTCCAGCGCGTCTCTCTGCCGTCTCCCAGTTCGACTCACACACATAACAGACAGGCGGTGGCGCACGACACTGAACACACTGCGCATGTCTCCTGTCACACGCCCGCCACAGAGAACGGCAGCTATGCTCAGAGCCACAACGCAGAGAGCCGGGCACACGCCATGCACCATTCCTGTTCCAACACACACAAGTAAAATTAATATCATTTATATACATTTATACATACATATGTTCATATTTATAAAGAATGTGAATAAATAATAATACTAATAAGCTTAATAAATTGATAGTAATTCTACATAACATAATTTAAACGCCACACTGGATCTCAGGTGTCATGCTGTTACAGGAAAATGTGTTAATGTGGTGAAGTGGACCACCTGTTACCACGCCAAGTGTTTTATTCTAATTATAGCACAGCAACTTGCTGACAATCATAATATTTAACTTTTACGATTAACAAACGCAGCATCATTTTATATCCCCTTATAGCTTTATTTAATGTTGTGGAACGTCAGCATTCCTATTTACATAGTAGCAGCTATAAACGGCCGTTCCCTCATCTGTTTGTGTGGCGTGTCCGCTGTACAAGTCCCTGGTACTGTTACTATAAATAATATAATAATACTATAATCTGTTACTATAGAAATTATTACATATTAATAGAGCTGTCAGAGCTGCTGTTATGGAAAATGAATCAGGACCTTCTGACCAATCACAATTCGGAATGGCGTCAACTGGTGGGCGTGGCTACACGTGATGTACTGACGTTTACCAACTTTTGATTGCGTTTTTTTGTTGTTGTAATCTTATCTTTAATAAACATTACTAAAACTGGAATGTAAGTGAAATGCCGTTATTTCCGTATTACCGGTTAGAAGCGCTCCTGCCGTTAAAGCCGCCATTACACCACCTATGAGAACTGAGCACCAAACAGCGCGCGACACAGACACCATGGCTAAAGTTAATGTAGTTTAATTTCTTAATTATCCCAATTAAAACACCACAGAGTTTATTCACTTCCACCCTGATAAAAAAAAACAACACTAGCGAGAGAAGAAAATCCGCTCTTCCTTATTTATACTTCCGGGTTTGACGCAACGGCGTGATGACGTCATTTCGACAGCCGCCCTTCTGTGCGTTATATTCATCCACTTTCTGTATTCGAAATTTATGCATGTTTTCTTTAGTAAGTTCTATCTTTAGTTCATATTTTCCTTAGTAATTCTTTTACGTTGTCGTTTCATAGGACAACAAAGTGAAAGTGAAAGTCCACAAAGCCGGATTTGCCCTGCGCATGCGCAGTGTGGCACCAGCGGCCGTTGCAGAGCACAACATGGCGGACAATTTAACACTTCTCCACAGCATGTAGCTATGTATGATATTATAGTAGCAGTATTGTTAAATTACTGTTACCGTAATATGGTTACAGTGGGGCGTACACACCCTTACTGCAAAATCAGCAGATCAACAAGACATTTGTGATATTTTGTCATCGCAGATGATCCACCTATTTTAAATATCAAAACTGTCTAAGGAGAGTAGTGAAACCACTGCGTTCATATTTCTAAATGTGATATAGATGAACTCTGAAATTCAAACATAGTAGTGAACAAATTCACTAGCATGAATCATAGTAATACTAGTAATAATCCCAGCATTTTTACTCATGTACAGAGAATTCAATTCTACTTTAAGGTCAAGTTACAGTCAAGAAGGTGTTGAGGTGCATCACTTTAATTTATAACAATATCAAGATGTCATTTTTCTGGTCATTTTCTTAAACCAAACAGATGATCTAGATCAGGGGTGTTAAACCTTATCTGGAAAGGGCCACTGTAGGTGCAGGTTTTCATTCCAACCAAGCAGAAGCCAAGATATTTATAAAACTTTATTTCCATCTTTTGTCTCCCAAATTACATTAAACACACATTTAACATCAAACAAAAAGAAAGGAGCAGAGAAAAGCACATCAGAGTGTGAATGCACATGTCAGGATCCATTTTTAATTAGCAAAACAGAAATCACGAACCGATTGACAAACAGGAGCCGTACAACATAACAGCACTGGTCTGGAACAGGAATACTACAGCGGACACGCGCACGCACACACACACTCACACACAAAATCATTACACGTTGTAAGAGATTATCCACAAGGACACTAACGAGACATTATTAGACACGAGGCATGTGCCGATACTCAGTTAATCAGACTGAATCAATGAGCCTGAGCTGACTGAATCAATGAGTCACAGCTGACTGACTCAATGAGCCAAAGCCGAGTGATTCAATGAGTCAAATCCGCGTGACTCAATGAGTCATAGCTGGCTGACTCAATGAGCCGAAGCCGAGTGATTCAGTGAGTCACAGCTGACTGAGTCAAATCAACGTGACTCAATGAGTCACAGCTGGCTGATTCAATGAGCTGAAGCCGAGTGATTCAGTGAGTCACAGCTGACTGAGTCAAATCCACGTGACTCAATGAGTCACAGCTGGCTGATTCAATGAGCCGAAGCCGAGTGATTCAATGAGTCATAGTTGACTGATTCAATGAGTCAAATCTGAGTTTAGAGAGCCACATCCTAAAGATTCATTGAGTTAATGTCAACTGGTTCAATGAGCCAAAGCTGATCAGTTCAATCAATTTGGTCAACCACATCCTAGCAGTTCAGTGAGCTACTGCTGACCGATTCAATGGCTATATCACCTGATTCACCGAGCCACAGCTGTCTAATTGAATGAGTCACCCGTAACTGTTTCAGTGAGTCACAGCTTAATGATTCAAAGAGCTTCTACTGACTAATTGGTGGCTTATTCAAGGAGTCTGATGATTCATTCAATAAACCAAGGGGTTTCTCAACTGACCAATGAATCACAGGTGACCAATTCACTGAGCCATACAATGCGTCATAGCCAACCGTATCTAGGATTCAAAACCAACCGATTCAGTGACTCACAGCAGACTGAACCACTAAACCAAAGCTGAAAAATCATTGCTAACCAAAACACTGATCCGAAGCCCACCACTTAGACGTTACACTGTAAAACATGCATAATACTACTATCGTAGATTATTTAAAGATTATCGCTGCCAGGAAGCGATTCATCAGACTTCCGAAGCTAGCGAGCGACTGATGAGTAAAACCAGCATCACATGCACAGGAAGCTAATGACAAAGCCAAATCCTGAGTAATTCACGTACACTTAAAACGCTGACCGGTAAGAACAGCTGAAAAAGATGTAGTCAATACATCATCGTAAACCGTGACACAAAAAGATCATATCGGCACATGCCTACTGCAAACGGCATTCTAGTGCCAAACATCCGCTAACAATCACAAGGTAATAAAAGAGCTTTTTTTTTTTTTTTTTTTTTTAAATGTGGGAGTAACTTTCTCGTAGCTAGCAATCATAAGTATAGAATAATTTTGAAAATATTCTCTCTGTGAATGCTGCATTTTCCTGAGTTCCTAATCTCAAGTTAACAAAGCAAAGGGACTAACAGAGGCCCAGACTTTTAAAACAGGAAGAATTTTTGGGGCGGAAAAGAGTCAAACGGCTTCCCTTATTACTGGTGACACACCGGGAAGAAACAAAAACGAGAAAAACATTTGTTTCAAAAACAAATCCAATTTAAAATAGTAAAAACATAAAAAGAATATGAAGAGTGTGTTATGGTGTTTACTGTGGCAGTAATGTGAAAGAAGAATTTCAAATTCTTTTCAAATTTGCCACAAGGGTGCAATTGCTTAATCCACGGGGCAACAAAATGAATTTAAAAACGAGGATGTTACGGATAGAGTTTTTACTATGACGTTAACGTAAATGAATACATTAAAAATATATAAAAACAAAACAAACCAGAAAAAAGGAAGATAAAGTAGAGATTGTTATGGCCGTTTAATAGGACGCCTCCTGTGTTAAATATTAAAGAATTAGCCATAAGGGCAAGACTGATTAATTCAAGAAAATATTTCATAAAACACATAATAAAAATTCAGAGCGAAGGTCACTCCAGGTTGGTATGGCTTTTGTATGATGCTGAACACAAAAAAAAGTTAGCAACTGGTAAGTAAAGGGTGTAATTTTACACACTTACAATTTCTTGAGGTAAAAAATTAAGGAAATTCTAGATTTTCTTCCAGAATTTCTGGCAAGGACACCGATCAGGATCAGGATGTTACTGTGGTCAAAGGTAAAAATGTCAAAGAAGGCATCACTGGAAATATATATATATATAAAGGAATATCCATGTATATTAAAAGAGAAGTGGGTTCAGGTCCTTTTTGATCAGAGGTAGTGAGAATTCAAGGATGGAGACGTCCCCATCCAAATACTTAGCAAATTGTGATTTTTCTGAAAAGACAGTAGCTGGTTTAAAGACACGTTCTCTGTTTCGGGCACTTCTCGGGTTCGAATGGAAAAAAAAACAAAGGCGTTCGATCCACTGTACGTCACGTCTCATCTAAGGCACGGAAAGAAAGAAACAGCTCGCAGTAAGACTCATGTTAATCACCGCCTCGGTCTTGTGTAAACGAATGCTATCTTAGATGTTGTGATTCAATTTTAGCTCGGCGGGATCGCTACCAGCTAACCGGTTACAGTCAGCTAGTCTGGATCCAGGTATATTTGGTATTTATGCCGTTAGGCTACGAAGAAACTTCTAGGCAAAGTGAACCTGAAATGGGATAGGATTTTTTTTCAGTTGACGATTCGAACATGAGCTTAGAATGTTAACTAAATTCCAACAGTTACGGTCATTTTAACCCCTTTGTTTCATTACGCTGGATCAAGTGCTATTCTACAATAGCCATCGTGCTCAATTAAACCAGCCATTAAATGTGACAACTAGCACTACTCATGCAGTAACACAGCCAGGATATACGAGACTCCTATCAGCTTCATTTCAACACTCGCCATCATTTCATTCATATATTATATATTAGTGTTTTTATACTCCATTTTGAAATTACACATCATATCACGTTTGACAGCAAATGAAAAAAAAAAAAAACACTATTTCATTCTTCTATCCCTGATTTTTGTAAGAATTAAAGGCAAGTGCTTGGTTTTGGTGGTGGTATAGATAATATTAAAAAAAAAAAAAGAAAGAAACGTCTCAGATGCTTCTACTCAAAAACAAACCTGGCACAGGCAGGTGATTTTAACATTCTGAATGAGGAGCTCAGAAGTACCTGCGTAACCCGAACACGAGGAACTTTCCCCCCATGAAATATTGACCATCGTTTGGACGCCGACTCTGCATGCAGCCCACTGTGACGAGGGCGAGTCAAACGGAAACCTTACAATAGAACTGATGTTTTTTCTCTACAGAAAACCAGATGTTCATTAAGTGCAGGAGCAGGTACGGTCAACGAAATGGCGATCATGTAGAAAAATTCAATTTTTCCAACACCTATTTGCAAGTTGCAAAGTGTGCTGAATCGCACGATCCGTGTGATATCTCAGTCGAACGTTGAATAGTGGTAGCTTCCGGACGGAGTTTGGAATCTGCGATTAGAAATGGCGGATGTAACTGACTGATGTGTTGATCTGCGCTCAGACCAAACAAACAGAATTGGTTTTGTCAGCAAACGATGCGGAAAAGCAATTCAGTGAGCTAAGAAGGAGGTGGAGCTACACTCTCGTTTTTGTTTTTTTTTAAGACACTCACAGTTCTCAAAAACTAAAACAGCTATTTTAGCTAACTAGCTAATGTTCAGTGATTAACTACGTTTCCAGAACTGCGCTTGAGCTTGGTGAGCGCCGTTTTGCGTTCCAGTGCCATCGTACCATTCCCCTCAGTCTCCCAACAATCTTCTTAACTGATCTTTTAATCCAAGAGCACGTTATTGGAAAACATGATAAACTCGGCTGAGAACAACTTTCTGTCAACGTTCAATAACTGTTCACCTGGATTGGGCCCGAGATGTTTAGCATTAGCATTAAGAGCTGGCTAATTCTTCATTCCCTGTGTACATCTTCCTCTGTATTTTGATATTTAATAGAAAACGTTTGCCGTAACTCCTCTGTCCCGTTTTAATCCTGATTAGTCGGCTAGCGAAACAGACGCGCTATGTACGCGCTGTCATCATGCAAAGAAGCAGCATCACAAATAACATCGCAAAGTCGTTAGCGAGCTATCGGACAGGTTCACATTTGTTTGAAAACAGACAGACAAACAAACAAACAACAACATCAAAAAAAAACACTGACGGAAAAAAATGGAATGCAACCCCTGGGGTCACTGTGTAGTTCAAAGGTCACGCCTGCTTTCCGCTCCACTGTGCCTCTGAAGGCTGGCTCAGGAACTCCTCCACCTGTCTGGCCATGTCCATCGTTTCGTCTAGATCGAAATCGCCGCTTTCGTCGAGGATCGGATCACCCCTACAAACACACACACACACACACACACACACACACACAAAAACAATGTGGCCAACACTGTGAAAGCTAGTCACCTGTGTGCCTTCTCTCTTATCTCTTCTTCGCATTATGACTCTGTGCACTGATGTTTCCGTTCGACAGACAGTAAAAGCGGGGTGTGTAGAATAAAAAGAAGTTAGCGTTAAACATGATTAAAGAGGTATATTCACATGGAAGGGTAGATGGTGAAAGCGCCTGGCTGAGTGATGGTGGGGGAGGAGTCCATGAAGGCGGGGTTTCCAGGAGACTGCTCAGGATTGGACGAAGCGAATCTGTAAGGGGCGGAGAAAACATTCCAGTCATATCAGAATATAACGTGACAATTCTCTAGCTAGCATTTTTCGCTTAGCTGGCTATAATTAGGAGCTTGCTTAGGTGATTAGTCATGCTAGTGGTGCTTAGCTTAAACGTAACTGCCATTTCGATTATGAAGGAAATTTGCTGTTGAAGAAAATAAATGAGAAAATCCTCACTCTACTTTCACCACTTGTTTGATCTCTGGTTTGACGTAGCCGTCTCCCACCGCTTTAGCTGCGGAAAATAACGACACACACACGGAACATAAGTTCTTTCGTTCTTCAGCGTGTGAAGCTATAAGTTTATATGCTCAGTTATAAAATCTATTTCTGAGAGGCGTCCATCTCCAGCGATCACGTGACCAAAATTAAACCATTTATTATAGAGGAAACATGAACTCTACATGACAACTGGCGCTGCGGCCATTTTACGTTCACGCGATGAACGCATGAGTGTGTGGTTACAGTAAGAGTGTTGGTGGCGTACAGTTGGGCGGCGTGCAGTAGCGGGAGAACACCTCGTCTTTGGGCTGGCTGGGGTAGAGGAACAGCAGGTGGTTCAGGTCGCTGATGCGGTCAGCCAGAGAGCGGATGGAGAAATCTTTTGTGGTGAAGGGCATCAGGTTCCACACCATCCTCTCTCCTGACACACACACACACACACACACACACACACACACACACACAGATATACATCACTGACTGTTTACTGATTGGTTGGTTGATTAATATCCTCAGTATTATTACTAATCATGTTAAAACATATTTATGATGGACAGTTTGATTGACGGCTCTGCTGATTAATTGACGCTCGTTTAGTTCTCATAATGGACCGATTGGTCCTTAGTTTGTCATTAGTTATGACATTAGGTCATTAGTTTGAGACAATGGCGGATTTAATAAACGTTTTGACAGATTGACGGCTGGCTGAGGGACAAACCTGCTTTGTTTGGGTTCTCCGCCACCCAGGCGATGGTGATCCCTCCGATCTCCGAGTCGCTGAAGCGCAGCAGAAAGGTGCCGTTCGGTTTGGACAGCAGCATGTCCTGAGCCTGCTGTTTATTCAGGAAACCCAGAATTGCCCTAGAAAACACACACACACACACACCATCTAACACACGGTGCTGCTTAACCCTCGTTACTGTGCTAACGGAACATTCCGGCAGCATTACCCGTCGTTCCAGTGAGCCTTCAGGTGCTTCTTCATCAGCTCTATGACTCCATCAAACCACTGCCAGAAGGTGAAGTTCCTTCCTGGTAAGCTCTCCTGCACAACATGCAGCAGACGAGTCAATGATATGACATACTGTTCTGAAGGCTAGGTGTACTAGCAGCTAGCCTAGCGCGCTCTCCTACCCGGTTGAACTGGGACCAGGTCATGGTCATGTTGCGATAATCCTCGGGGTTGTTGCTCGAGCTGCTGAAGGCTTTCTGTGCGAGGAACACCAGGTTCTCTTCCGACAGTCCCCGCTCGCTCTGCACCTCCGATTTATATTTCATGTTCAGAGCCTCACACAGCTGCGGCCATGACACCTTATCGGGCACCACGAAGGGGACGCGACCCTGCAGGAGGACACGCCGTCAATACGACACGGTGACTAATGTTATCAAGGTGTCAGGGTATCATCAGAACAACACCTTACCGGCTCGGAGAAGGCGTTATCCCACAGCACGGTTGCCGTGGCGTTGTTGTCCTGACTCCCGTGCACGATGACCACGACAGGCAGCGATAATGTCTGTAATGATAAAGGAAATGCAGTTGTTCGTGTTGTTCTTAGATTTATTTGTGATGAACATGATGGAAAACTGAAGCAAGGGCTCCGAGCATGGAAATATCTCGGAATTGCTAAGAATTAAACGGAGACGTGACCTTGACGTGAAACATGAGCTCGTTTCCCCCCACGCTGAACTGAGACTCGAACAGAACGGTGAACTTCTCCTCCGTCACCGACTCAGCGCCGCGTCTGTCCGAGCGTTTGATGCGCTTCAGAGACTGGACGGCAGAGGGACATACAGGGACACGTGGGTATTTCACACACACATGATAAAAAAACCTTTTGTGCTCAATGCGGCTATTAATGAATATGCATGAGCGTGTAACTCAGTAAAAATTCAGTAAACTCCGCCCCTCGCGTGCACCTGCAGCCAGAAAAGCACTTAACGGACGTCTTCTTGTTCTCACCATGTTCCTGAAGTGTGCACTCAGAGTGCCTGTGGTCTGGTGGTACTCCATCACACAGTTGTTGTTCAGGATTTCTCCACTACTGTCACTGAAACACACACAGATCAGAACGTTACGCTTTACGACTACATTAGAACTGCAGTTGCTGCTAACCGCAATGTTTACGTTCAGTATAACACCCAACACTAAACAGCAACAAGCTACGAGCCCTGTGGCTTCGCACATGCCGCACAACCGTTTTGGACCCTTTATACTTTCTGTTTAGCTTATTTGGACATTGTTCCTGTCCTCAGACATTCTTAGAAGAAGCAACAATAGAATAGGAAAAGCTTCCAATGATTTTGGTACTCCACTAACACTTCTACGCACCAATTTTGATCCTCTTTCCTTATAAGGTCATTGCTTCCTGCTCATTATCATTGTCACTCTGTGACTGCTGCTCACTCACTCAGACCTTAGTCATTTAGACTCAAACCCGCCGTCTTCTTTCTCATCTTTGGGACGTTTAAGGACAATAAGGAAACGGGGTCTCAAAAGATTCAAAGTGCAATTATTTTTAAGCGTGCGCGTGTGTAGGACTCACTTCCTGGTGCTCTCGTTCTTCAGCAGAGCTTTGGCCTGCTGCTCGTTGATGATGGTGGCCTTCACCTGCGGGGGGTTCATGTGGACGTTGAGCTTCCCCCCGACCAGCAGGCGTACCGTTGTTGCAAATTTAGTCTGCGTCTTTAACACCTGCGGAGGCTGTTTCTCTATGATGAACGTGCTACGGAGAGAAAAAAATAAAACGGGACAACTTTTAATTAAATCGTTAACATTGTTAAATCCAATCGCATCAGCATCGAGTGTGATTACCTGTGATTAGAGTTAAATGTGATCGCAGCAGTGCTATAATCACAGCAGTGTTAAGCGTTATATGATGTCAGCGATGGTGTTAAGTGCGTTTAATGCAGTAGTGAACTCACCTGGTGACGAGAGCGGAGATGATGTCGGTGATGGTAGCGTTAAGTTCTTTGAGCAGTTCCTCTGTAGGGCCGGGGATGGGGAGCTGTTGTGTTAAGTGATCGACACGCCGAAGCTGCTGTCTGTTCTGCCAAACCATGTCAGCCAACTTCTCACACCTGAACACCACAGCAATGACGGATCAACACCAACAAACATCAAAATGCTAGGTGTGCTGCTCCACTTACGGTAGCCTGTACTAGCCAGGGTGTTTACAGTAGGTGTGTGTGTGTGTGTGTGTGTGTGTGTGTGTGTGTTTACCAGGATTGCAGGATGTCTAGACTTCCTTCTGGAGGTCCACCATTTCCAGCTAGTTGTTGCCGTCTCTTCCACTGGATCAGTTCATCGTCCACAATCACTGTCTGCTGTTTCCTCAAC
>JAQMYM010000006.1:1544525-1548001 GCA_030014255.1 Parauchenoglanis ngamensis
AGAGTAATAAAATGTCTAAAAACCCATCTGACGGTGTCTGAGTCTCGGCATGTTCCTCTGTCAGCATGTCACATGAAAAGCAGTGAACTGAAGTCCTGCCTAACTCGCGTGCAGTGAGCTCAGGGGCGTGGCTTCTTTGACAGTTAAAATAGAAAGCCCCGCCTCTAGACGATTCATTCAGCGAGGAGCATTGCTGCTCGTCACCGTTAAAGCGCACATGCTTTGTGCAGAACGTATTAAACAATAAACAGCTGGCAAAAGTACGTCACTGAGGTGAATAAAAAACTGACAGACTGAAATCCAGTTATCTAATTGGATAACGCACACCACAGGCCCCGCCCTTCAGACTCGAGGTTTATTTGCTACAGCATTTTCCCATTTCCTCTGTGCAGTCGCTGCTGGTCCAGGTGGCCGTTCGTTGTTCAGCTTCCTGCCCCTGCTTCGGGCTGTGTCCCAGCTCGGATTGTACAACATGCTGCTGCCTGTGTTAATACAGAGCCATGGAGCTGTGGTGCTTGGCACCCTCATCTCTCCTACACTATGTGATGTGCACTCAGACTTAAACACTACACACTCAGAGAGACTGAACACTAGCTAGCGCACTACATGTTTACTGCACTACGTCTGCTGTGTACCATAAATGGAGTTTTGTTTTATTAGTGCGCGCGCGCGTTAGGCTGACCGTGAACTTTACCGGAAGTGACGCAAAATTACTAACAAACAGTAATGTAGCTTAGCAAACGTCGATATGCGTCAAAATACGAATAGCAGCTAGTTACATTAGCTTAGCCTAGTTTAGTTTATTAGACATTTTAGGGATAATTAAACTTCGTGAGCTTTTGAAAACATTTAATTTATAGCGCAACCTCCCTCTAATGTCATTTTACCGCAAATAAACAGCATTATTTGGTGAAGGAGAGGTTTAATGTAGGTAGAGAGGCGTTCCCAGACTACGCTAGGTTAAGCTAGGCTAAGCTAAGCTAATGCTTGCTGTCTAAAAGTGAGCCGAACTGTTGCGCTTTCTGTAAATCAAAGCCAATAGGAGAGGAGCAAACGAAGGGGTCTGTGCTCCAAACTCACTAATTAGCCGCGTCTCGATTCCAGTCAACACGCCGTCAATCCATCAGTGAACATCAGACTGTCATTCAGGCAAAAATGTGCCATGAAAGCAGGAGTTAAAGTTTAGCAGATTTCCGGAATGGCCGTGTTTGTGTGGGCGGAATACTGTACTGCAGTACCGCCGCTTGCCTGCAGAGGCCTCCAAACGCACACAAATCACACATCACAGCTCCACTATAATAATAACCTAATTATGCGGTGTACTGCATATATTTAAAAAAAACTATCATAAACAAATAAAATCACAGTTGATCATTTGATTGTAAATGTAGTACAGTATGGTCAGTAGCAATGACACAATACCACTTTTTCTCAATACCTCATTGTCCATGATGTCTAGCAGTTTGTGCAGCACTTTTCTCTCTAACACCTCAAAAGAGTTGATTTCCACCCCAATAACAAGAGCTGATTATTTTTATCCACTCTGTTTGCATCCACGTCCTTAATCCTGCTGCTAAAGCACACCACAGAATAGAAAATGGCACTGAACGCTACTGTGTGGTAAAACATCTGCAGCATGTTTGTACTGTTTGTTGAAGGACCTCAACTCCCTGAGAAAGTTGATTCGGGCCCTTTTTGTGCAATATGTCCATATCTACACGGACTCCCAGATATCTGCAGTCTTGCACCACCTCCACATTCACACATTTGATGGAAACAGGGATGAGTGTATCTTTTGTGTATAAAAAATACATATTGACATGTTGTGGCCGTGCAGTGAGGTGGTAAGTAGACATCCAGACAAGGAGACAAGGGACATCCATACACATAGCATCAGTTTGTCTTTCAGCAGGGTGGGTTTGATGTCGAAATGTTGTTGAATGCACAGGAGAAGTCAAAGAACATCAATCTAACAGTGCTGTGGGGCCCCTCCAAGTGAGGCTAAACTCGATGGAGTAAATAGATAATGGTATCATCCACACCAACCTTTTTCCAGTAAGCAAACTGCAGAGGGTCTACTGATGACATCACCAGGGGTCATAGACATGCCAAAACCATGATGTGCGGGGTTAAAGCTGATGGCCTGTAGTCATTAACCAAACAGCATGTCTTCCACTGCAATGTTACTCTCTGTAGGCTCAGCTTCAGACTGAATATGTGATGGACAACTCATGCTAGAGATAGCTAGCACATGCCTTGAGGCTTTTTTTAAAAATAAGCTTTAAATTTGTTAACTGAAACATTTTGCCGGTAAACTCTAACACTGTAGATATAATAAAATATAAAAGAAAATCAATCCTAACAAAAGATAAATCAATCAAGTTTCTTTATATGCAGACATTTCCTATTCCAAAAATACATTTCTTTTCCGAATTCAATTCAGTATTTTCCATTTGTTACAGGATCTAATATCCAATATGATGTCTCTGATAATCAGGGTTAAATTACAGTGGGGCTGGAGGGTGAAATATTAATCATGCATGGTTTAATAGTGACAGTAAGAATGATTGATTTTTAAGATGTGGAATGTCAACCATACACATAAACACCATAAACATAAGCTCTTATTAAAGAAAAATAATCCACTTTGGCGGTTTAAGACCCCTCACACTGCAGCAATTTGCCAATGAGTACACGTTTTTAATGAATGAATGACATGTTGTGTTTTTTTACCGTGTATAATTACATGTCTTGCTGTGAAATATCAACATCTATAAAGATCTTTTTGACTTGATTCCTGGACATTCTATATTAAACGTTAAAAGTAGCTCGTATTAGATAAATATTGGCATTGTCGACTTGTTGTGAAGTACGAGGAATGAAACGTTTCAGGGTGTGCTGGAAACAGATTGGTTTTATTTATTAAACTTTAACATGTTTAAGTATATGCACTAAATGGCCAAAATTATGTGGACACCTGACAGTCAGACCTGTATGGCCATGTTGGACATCCCATTCCCTTTCAAGACTTCCTATTAAGGTGTTGGCTCCCACTTTGCAGCCTTAATGTCCTCCACTCTTAAGGAAAGGTTTTCGATATGATTTTGGAGTATGTCTGTGGGAATTTGTGCACATTCAGTTATAAACAGCGTTCATGAGGTCAGGCACTGAAGGTGGGTGAGAAACATGGAATTCATCCCTGTTTAAAGTCACTGAGCTCTGGAGTATGACCCATTCTAATGTCTCTGTTTGTCTATGGAGACTGCATGGCTGTGTGCTTGATTTTATGCACCTGTAGCAATGGGAGTGGCTGAAACACTACTCAGTAATTAGGAGGGATGCACATAGTTGTGGTCATCTAATGTGTGTAATAAAACATGAGTGTGTCATATGTATTACATACAGTGCATCCGGAAAGTATTCCCAGCGCATCACTTTTTCCACATTTTGTTATGTTACAGCCTTATTCCAAAATG
>JAQMYM010000006.1:1569522-1587870 GCA_030014255.1 Parauchenoglanis ngamensis
GTGTGTGTGTGTGTGTGTGTGTGTGTGTGTGTGTGTGTGTGTGTGTGTGTGAGTGTGTGTGTGTGTGTGTGTGAGAGTGTGTGTGTGTGAGAGTGTGTTTGTAGGAATATCCACATGCACACTGTCTCACTCTCCCTACAGGATAGGTTTGTTCTCCACACCCCTGGAGGAGGAGGATACGGTACACAGGAGGAGGAGGAGCGGCACTCATCCTCTGAGCGGCGCTGCGTAACCCGAGTGTTCGCTGAGCGAGGGAGTGTGTACGAGTATCGCCGAGCTCAGGAGAGCGTCTGACCAACATGCTCCCAAAAATCACTTCATATTCCTCGGTTTATCTCTCAACACCATTCTAGATGCGTTTCAGTCTGAGCGTTAAGGTTGTTATTAACGATGCCGCATTCAACGACAGGTCATGACTCGGAATTTCTGATTTGGAAAAAAAAAAAAAAAAGAAAACACCCCCTCGACTAGCAAGTGACGATGAATCAGAATGGCGGTTCGGTGCACGGTAAATAAAGTAGCAGGTCTTACCTTTAAACGGATGTCTGTGTGTATACTGTAATTAGTTCTTGATAATATGGCAATAAGACTATATCATGATATTGAATTCTCAAATCTGATCGGTCAGGAAGTGATGATTAATTTTGTATAACGGAAGCTCTGTGGATGATGCATGTCAATAAATAAAAAGAAATTGTGTGCCCTATATGGCTCGCTGCGGCGTAAACCAGTCATTTTAAACTTAATTAAAGTGGCCAAATAAATGGTTATAAATAAAACAAAAGTTTTTAAATTCTGGGGGGAAAAGAATTATTTACAAAAGTGTTAAACGCAATAGGTAAATGTCAATGAATTTACAAAAATAATATAAAACCAAACTCTTGAAAAAGGTAAACACTAATAAATACATGCAGTGTGGTTTTAATATGTAAACAACAAACAGAAATAAATAGTTTTTTATTTCACAAACAGAATTAAAGTGGATATCACGGTTTTCAATAAAAATGACTTTTAAATCAGGTTTAACTGGTAGAAAGTTAATTTAAAAATGAATTAAAAGGAAAAGAATGAATTCTCACTGCTTTATTCTGGATACGGGACAATAAAAAGCACAATATAACCATTAAGCCCTTATTAAATTATACCGCTGCAGATGATCATTTAAATGTAAATGGTTTTTAACACCATGTTTTGGCTATATTTCACTCAAGTGTCTTAGTGGATTGTGTTTAAAGGTGTGTTTCTGCAGTAATCTGTGATCAGGGCAGTGAATAAAGGCAGCGCGCTGAAGCTTCCTGGATTCCTGAGCGTGATAAGAGCAGCAGGGGGCCGAGCTAATGCTCATCATTAGCACAGATTAGCGCTGGGTGAATAAATTATGAGGCTGAGTGAGTTGCTGTGATCGGACTTTATTAGCGACTCGGTTTGGGAGGAACCGTTCGGGTGTGTAGCGCTCGTCCTGACGCATCATCAGCACGTGTGGAGTTTAACGTCGTCCTGAAACTCCTCACACTCAGGTGGAGGATTATGATGATGATGATGATGATGATGCTTGTACCTTAAACATCAATAGTCATTCATGGAACTTTTACACTGCAGATATTTGATCTGTAAAATGTCCTCTTTTTTTTCATTGTTCAGCATGCAAAAAAAAAAGTTTCCATTTAAAGGGATTAGTTTATTTATACAGTATATTAGAAAATACTTTAACCTGTAAGTATATTTGCATGAATAAGTGATTAATTACTACTTTTTTGTTATTGTTGTTTAACTGCATTTGTCTCTTCATAAGTTTATTTAAAAAATAAAAACTGAATTTTATTCTTCCATGTTATTTACATGATTAAAATGAGTATTTTATTTAAATAGATTTGTTTATAAATTTAATAATGAAAAAGGATTGTACATGAATCCTGTATATTTACATGATTAAAATAACACGTCTGTAAAAAATTTCAGGTTTAAATGTAGTGTTTTTGTAAATTAGACATGAACAATTCATTTGAAAACTATTTTTGAAAAAATGTTGAATTTATTTGTTTGGCTTCAAATTGATTTCAGAGCGTCTGTTTACTTTAAAGTTCCTTTTTCTTTTTTTTAACCTTTAATTTCAAAGGATTGATAATTAAGGTGTGGATTTTTCCATTTTATATGTTTATTTTGTATCGATATTCAAATAACTTGGATGCATTTATTTATTCGTTACTTTACCTTATCTTTCATCTCCTTTAAATGGAACATTTTTCTAATCTCCGCTGAGCCAGTTGACATCCGGGATGTGACGATATATCGGTATGATGATAGCAACAGTATCAGGGATTTTACTGGACGTGCTAACATTATGCTACACTGCTATGAATAGCATTACATTAGAAACGATTTTATTTTAGATTTCATAAGATTATGAAGTCATTTCTGTTTCCAGGAGCGGCAGTTGCTTTGAGATCATGATGCCAGATCATTCCATGGGATTGTCACACCGTCATGTATCGTATCATCAAAGTCCTGTTTGAAGATGCAGCCCTTTTACGGTGATGCGTTGCGAGATATGTTGTTTATCTCTGAAGAAGAGCAGGCCCGGGAGGGAAGAGGACGGAGGGGTGTAAAACAGAGAGGTAGGAGAGTGAGGCACTGCAGGAGGTCGAGTGAGACACCGCAGAAGGAAGACCGATCAAAGACTCCAAACCATATCAGCGTTTCAGAGATTAAACTGATGCACTAGTAGATACTAGCTTCCTATTAGGCAGAGAGTGCACTATACAGGGTGTAGGGGCTGTTCATGTTCTGCTAGTCATACAGTGAGGCGCTACTGTGCCAGAGAAATATTGGACATGTTAGCCTACAAATTGTTTTTCTGCGTGAGAAATACAATGTGTGGCGGGAGCGCGTGACAAAAGACCGAAAAGAGTGATGGTCACGCTCAATGCTCAGCCCTGTATTAGACACATAGTGCACTAGTCAGGGTGTAGAGGTCAGTAGCTGTGGCCTGTTGTGTATATATAGTGCATATGGTACACTAGATAGGGAGTAGATGTCAATCATGGTGGCCTATTGAACATATCAGGTGCTTTCAGACTGGAGGAACCTTTCATAGTTCTTAGCACCGTTTGAGGAAGTACCCCTTTTTGTGTGTTTGCGCCTCAGGAACTGGGAACAATTATAATCCTTAGAATGCTTTTTAGCTCCTTCTTCAAAGTAGGTACTCTCCCAGTACAATAGGAAGCGAGAGACGTGTGCGTGTGTGTACAGTGAATGGTCCAGACAGACGTGTAGTGAGATTCTTTGAGTCGAGCAGTCGGGTTTTTTGTCAGTCAGTGTGCACTCACAAGAGAAAACAGATAGAAAGTTAATGAGAGAAGCTGAAACCTGAGGTGGAGTAGCTGGCAAAGTAAATAGGCTGGAAGAGTTTGATTTAAACAGAAATGTGTGTGCGCTGCCTCTCATTACTCCGACAAATCCATATGGATGAAACGTAAGGAAAGGGGAAGCGAGAGAGGCGAAAATGTGAAGTGCCTGGAATAATCACTACAGTTCATCACCAATGGATTTTCTAATTGCCATAAGAAAAATCTTCATAGCGAACAGCCGAACAATGAACAGTGAAGTCCAGACCAAATAGTGTGATTTTGATGTGGTTTACGTCTCTTTACCGTTCCTACTGGCGGTGCGAATGCAAACCAAAAAAAAAGGCCTGGGAAGGTGTGTAGTTCTCTGGGGACCTCCCCAGTGGGTAGTTCCTCTCAATAAGTTCCTAGAACTATTTGGTCCGAAAGCACCTATAGTAAAAGCCAATACTGGTGGCCTGTTGGACAAAAAGTACACCAGATAAAGTGCAGAGGCCATTCCTATTGGCATATTGGACAAATCATGTTCTAGATAGTGTGCAAAAGCAATTATTAGTGGCCTATTGGACATATAGTGCACTAGTTAGGGTGTAGAGTCCATTAATGATGGCCTATTGGATCAATAGTGCACTATAAAGGGAGTAGGGGTCTGATAAGTCATTAATATTGCGTTCCAGGGTTACAGAGATGCCAATACTACTTCAGATTTAACACGATGCTTCTCAGGCTGATGTATTGACATCATCACAGCTATAATCACATGCTGTATAAGCATGGAGTCTCACACCTTCATGACCACCCAAACTGTAACGTGACAGTCTCAAGTACTAAAGTGCCCCCGACACCCTGAGTGTAGTCCAGCATTTGGAACGTGTCAAGATCCTATCTTCCATTAGTTCAGATACAGAACGTGTCTCGGCTGAGGGACTATATTTGGGGTAAAGGTACAACGGGGATGTTTGATCTCTCACCACAGCGCTGTTGAATTCTTGATTGCAATTAGTCAGGAGGTGTTTAATTTTCCGTAACAGCTGCTCCGACACAGGGACTAGTACAATCTGAATAAATGGATTACAAATGTCTATTTTTTGATATTTTGGGAAGAGCTGTTCATTTAATATGGAGAAAGGAGTCTCCAGTGTCAGTGCTTTGTAATGGTCAGAAGTAAAGCTGTAAGTTTCCCAACATCTTCAGAACAGAGGAGTTTATGCTTTGTGGTGTCTTGGTAACATGTCAAAAAAAAAAAAAAAAAAAAGGGAGACTGTTGAGGGAATGACCGTTTATGGATTTACAGAAACTTTTGTGCAAGCTCCACAATGTAACTATGAATGGATGAAAAGTACAATGTAGCATTATTTAATAATTCAAATCACTGGCACATTGCAGTGGTGTAAGAGGAATAAATAGTTTGGGATTTACCGGTAGAAGAAAATAATCAACAGGTAACATGAACGCCGCTTCATTACACCATCCCATCGTTTGTTATCTTCCTATAACCCCACCGCACAGGGCGGTTTATTCCTCGCGCATCATTTAATTCACCAAACATCAATATGACAAATTTTATACTTCATACATTCACAGTTGCATGAGAAAATCAAAAACAGCACGGGAACGTTTAAAACACAAGGCGTTGTTTTGGGACACACAATTTGCAAAGACACAATGTACCTCCAGAGCAGCAGTGTGGTGGAAGAGAAAAAAATACAGCAAAACAAAGAACAGAACTATGTGAACAAATAGTCTGTTCCACTTGGAGCAACTAAGACGACAATGTGGGGAAAATGCTACACACTTTCAAATACAAATATGACAAAAAAAAAAAAAAACCACAAAATAAAATGACAAAAATGAAATTAACCACATACCATGTGTGTATAAATGGCCCATGTCCCTTTTAAAAATGTAAATATAAAAAGTATTTGAAAAAATACTTCAAATGAGAAAATGGAAAGGAAAAAAAAACAAAAAAACAAGAACAGCCAAAAAAAAAATGCTCAAAATTCTATACACTAACGGCACATTTTTGAAGGAGGATGAGGACAGAAATGGGCAGGGTAATTGGAGTGAAAATTTTTTTTTGTATAAAGTAGCCTTTAACAATAGAGAACAATGTTAAACACACACATCTGCATTTGATAAGTTTGCCATGAATAGCTCAGGAGATTGCAGACTAACGACAAGCCATCAACATGCAGATGCATCGGCACCGAGATTCTCTCTAACCCGGGGGTTGGGGCCCCCAGAGTAGACAGTGCCCCCCCCCCCACCCCCCACCCCCACACACACACACCCACACGATCAACACCATTCATCAGATCAATGTGACAAACACTAATTGGACCATCAGTTAGCATTACCATTTACAGTAGCATTACAGTCACATGTGGAATTTAGCATACAAGTTAGCCATGTAGGATTTAAGCATCACAAAAAAAAGTAGTCTTTTAAAAAACGTTTGGCAACAAGATTGAGACAGGAATGACATGAAAAGCATGTAAACAATTAAATACCCTGTTTACAATGAAAACAATCAAAAACCTTGCTTTCGAAATTGTGTTTTAAAATACAGCATTCAAATGTCGAGGTGCACATTTAAAAGATTTCCCCAAAGATATTAAAAACACCAGTAAACGGCAACAGAATGATCTAATGAGTGCAAACGGTTAGTGCAAAGTTTTTTCTTGTTACAAAACGGCGCTACATTCATCGGTCGATTAGAAGATTGTCCTGAAGTAAACACAAGCGGAGATTTTGGAAGTAAAAAGTCAACATTCCCGCCCTTGGTTGGAGAGTGAAAATGCATCAGTTCCCTTTTAAAATATTATTTCAGTAGCAGTTTGGTAGCAGCAGCTCTAGGAATACTTGCTAAATGGAGGTCCATATTGATTTGGTGGAGCATGAACATCAAACACACTCTTGTTGGGTGGAACGGACTGCAACATACTGTCCAAGTCCATTAGCAGGGGCGGAGCTTGTAACGAAACACGCCCACTGGATAACAGGGGCCAGTAAGAATGGGCGCCAAAGTGATTGGGCGCAACATGATGGCCGTAGAATGGAACAGAGCCGAGAGGGATGAAAGGGTTCGTGTTGAAGCGCATGCTGGGCGGGGCTACGGCGTTCGGGGGCGTGTACTTGGCGTAAGAAGTTGGCAGCTCCCAAGGAGGAGGCGCCGAACCAGCGCCCTTCGATATTTTGCCCGGCGGGAAATAATTGTCGTACCCGTCGGCCCCATTGTGCCCTCCGTCTGCCCCTCGTTTCCTTGCCTCGAATCTCGGCATCCCTCTCCAGTCTTCTTCTGACGACGAGGAAGATGCAGGACTAGCGGAACTGGCTGACGCACTCCGATTGGACGAAAAATATCGGGGGTGTGGCGAGCAATGATTAGACTCGGCCCCCCATCCGTCACCTCGGACCCGAAGTGCGTCCGCCGGTCTAAAGCTGTGCAAGAGTGAATCAATAGCAAAGGACGAGTCCAGTTTGGGACGGTAAAGGTCTTCCGAGGCGGGGGACGGGTGACAGACGGGCAGGTCAGGCGCGGTGGGCTGCGTCTCATTTTGCTGAGCAGGAGTGTGCCCTTGCAGGATGTAGGGCGCCAGGTCCTGGGCGAAGATGGTTTCATCTTGTCTGGACACGGCTGTGTTCTGCCTCTTCAGCAGCTCCAGAGGGACCCTGCTGACCTCCACCGCCCAGAAATTCCCCTTCCCCTGAGGCTTCCCCGGATCCTTCAGCACCTGCAGAGAGATGCATCAATTTTTTCGAACAAAATTAAACAGACGAGATATATTCATAAAATTGAAGCAAATTTGATTTGGATTTGGGAGTTTGGGTGGATGGAACCGCAAACATTAGCAGTGTTGTGATTCTCTAGGTAGCTTAGAAAAGATTGCTTATTATATTGCATAATAAAATTCGATATTTTAATGCCATGTCCTAGCCAAGCTAAAGGAGTAAAAAGAAAGGTTGGTGGTAGTCACATGAGCATTGCTAGAGATGCTAAGCACTGCCCTTTTTGTCCCTAGCAAATCTTCCTGAGAACACAAAAATGCCGCAATAACAGAATCCCAACAACACTGAATATTATGGTATGGCGTACAGCTTCTTAACAACACATGCTTCCTCCTGGATCATGCTAATCATGCTGGATGAAACCGTTTTGAAATCAAATTTCTTCACAGGACATCGAGGACATACACACCTTGACAAAGCAGTCGTAGGAGGACAGGTTGTGCCGCACAGAATCTCTCCATCCTTTGTAGTTCCCTTTGAAGAAGGGGAAGAGCGTGCTGATCTCTTTCAGGATCTGAGCAGAGAAGAAGAAAATTAAGTCACAAAGACACGCAGGAGCAAGAAATTGAGGAAAATCAACAGTGCAGCTAATTTAATGCACAAAAATTGTAGATTTTATACAGATTATCCCATAAAACTACTTAACTTTCCACTTTCAGTAAGAAGCAGTTAACAGCAAACTCACTAGTTTCAGTTCAGTTTGTTTCTGGAAATATCCACCATGCTAGCTTTTTACTAGAAAAACTACATTATTATGAAAATATCTTTGAGGTAGTTAAGCTAGTAGCATTACTAGCTAGCTGGCTAGCTACTCTCCGACATTGGACACTTCATTTAATTATACACTCACTTAAAATGACCTGAAGTGCATTATGGGTAGTTCAGCTATTTAACTCTCACTCACTAATGTAGGTGACATTTTGACCCTTACACACTTGATAGTGTGCATTACTTTCACTCCTCCTCCCTCATCCCTCATTCTTATCACCCTGTCTAAGCAGAGCTCCGGTTTCACCTCACTCCCTGCACCAAATACAGTGGGTGCGTGTGTGTGTGTGTGTGTGTGTGTGTGTGTGCGCATGTGTGTGCACTGTAATAGTGGACAGTATTATACCGCAATCATATATTTTTAAGGTTTGTTAATTAATAATGTTGTAGCTATCATATTTCTTTATTCTGTATTTATTATAAATCAATATACAGAATAATTTAGACTTCTTATAAGTTCATCTTATCTTTTATCTTTAACCATTACCACAACTAGCTATGGGTCTGGACCTTGGAAGTTTCAGATGGTTTGTTTCTGATTGGTTTCTTTGGGTGGGTTATTGCAGGAAATCTGCTCTTACTGTTTTAATTAAAATGTAAACACTAATATATATATAAAAAAAGTGCACACTTTTTCAAATTAATTTTAGTACGAAAGGATCTTTTTTCCTAGAATAGAATTCAGCAAAAAACAATACATTGTGTAAATACCTGAAAAATTTCAAAATCTGAAACATTTCAGTTCTGTAATTTACAATTATCACGACTTTTTAATGCAAAGACCTCTATTCTTTAACATGACCTCAGTTCACTGTTTCAGGTTTGTAGGAATACGTGTAAGGAAAGATCCTGTAAAGTCCTCTGTAAGAGAGAGAGACAAGAAGGACTTCAGTTCTGAGGTGGACAAAAAGCTGTTTCAATAAGTCTCTTGTAACGGCGTCATTTTTAAGGAAGAAAAATGCAAACCTCAGGAAGAGAACCAAGATTTTGTGAAAATTCCTATTTTTGGAATCTAAATTATCGGAAAAATGGAAGGAGAACTTAACAGATAAAGAATAGCACTTGATGCAGCACACATTAAGCACTGTGACGTATTAGCCTAACTATGACACAGTTCTGTAATGTGGCCCTTCTGTAATATTTCATTCTGGGGATAAGCAATACCCCATTTCCTCCAGGTGTTGAGTCTTACCTGGGAGAGAGTGAGCTTCTTCTGCGGTGAGTTCTGGATCACCATGGCGATCATAGCCAGGTAAGAGTACGGCGGTTTCGGGTAGCGCTGATAGTTCTTCTTCTTTCCCGCGTTCGGCGCCCATTCGCCGGCGTGCTGACCCGCGGGGAGTCGGGAGGCACCGCGAGTCCCGGCCCGAGCCTCGTCCATCAGTCCGGGAGCAGGTTTCTCTTCAGGGCCGGTTAGCTGTGGTAACACACTCCCCATAGCCCCGCTGTGTTGCGGCGGAACTCCGTCCATGGCCCCGGAGTTTGGGCGCAAAGTTTCCTCGGAGGTCCCGGTGCACCGCGGTGTGGCTGAGCTCTGTAGCCGGACTCCGGACTCCCTGTGCGGGCTGAGCGCGCAGCGCCACTCCGCTCCCCCCCGGAGCTTTGTCATGCTGATGATGATGGAGGAGGAGGAGAAAAGTTGAGGGCTCCACGTACTCGCTGTCTGGGGAGCAAACAATTAACAGTTTCACGTCAATCCCACTGTGTAAATAGAGAGAGCAACCATCGGCCCCCATATACAGGAGGGGGTGGAAACCAGAGTGCTTCATTTCCATAGTTTCACTCCATGTTTTTGAGGTTCAACGTGTGATGTTTGACCCATTATTGACCTTACATCTTCCAAGGTCTTTCAGCATGATCAGAACTTAAAGGGTAACCAAGCAGATTTATGGAACAATTTTACTACTTCATTTCTTCTGATTAATTTTTTGGCTCAAAGGTTCAATCAGTGTTTAAGAAATTTAAAATGTCCTTTTGAAGACATCAGGATTCACGACCACATCCCAGCATGAAATGCCAACATCTCATCAGCATATAAATCTTACATATAAACTTATCCTAGAAAGTACCAGTACCACTGTGCCTGGAGGGCCAAATCACCCCGAACCCCCCCTGATAGTTTGCTTATAGTAAAAGCACTGATAAGTATTGAAATGAAATCATCAGCTACACGGGGGGAGGGAGCCTAAAAAAGAGCCTTCACAAGCCAAGCATGACAGAAACTGGGTTTTAAAAGGACAGACAGAAAAAGAAAAGAAACAGATGAGTGAGAGAGAGAGAGAAAATCATGTAGCATAGTGGCTTCACTCAATAAACAAAAGAAGACAATATACACATGGCTAATAAACATGTTCCCGGGTCACACAGAAATTAAAGCATAGCCATCAATACAAAATAAGAAATCAAATGACATTCAGCTATTCAGGATGCACATTTGTGTATTAAAACACATCCATTTCAATATTTATTCAATCAAAATGCCTATAAAAGGATTTCCTGTTTATTTGATCACAGCAGAAACGTTAAAAGAAAATAAAGAAAATTTTCCCCCATAAAAGGAGGAGTACTATACAATTTTGTTTCTCCTAGCAGGGTTTAAAATCCAGGATATAAGTTTGGCACTCTTATTTCCCCTAATTAAACAGGAGACTAAATCAATAAACACTAGATAAGGAAATCACAGCCACTATTTTATATTCCAATGTTGTGCTCCTAGGAAGCCCCCAGGAACACCTAGTGCACTCAGTGATGACTTTATAGTATGTGTAGAAAGTCAAATATGATCAAGTGGTGAAAACAGTAATGAAGGATGAATAGTGCACAATTCATGGCGTAGGGGACTTCGTTCATACTGCACATTTGGAACACAGCTCCTAAGTGTACATATTCACATGAATACATATGCATTTGGGACAATCTAATGTGCTCAACGTGCTAATGTCCAAGTTTCATCCCTGTCAGCAAGGCAGTGCAAACACACACACACACACAGTTACAACTCAGAGCTATGGAACAAGGACGAGAGGAGAAATGGTTTCTGTTAGTGAGAGGTGAGATGATCCACACTTCACCTGCTCACAGTCAGGGCTTATAAGGAAAAAAAAGAAAAGGAAGAGACAAGATAGAAAGGAAAGTAAATGAAAAATGAAAAAGGAAAGAACTCGTAAGAAAAAAAAAAGACAGACAGGGATACAGAAGGTGGGGGAAAGAAATACACAGAGGAAATACATGAAAGAAAAGAGGAAAAAATGACAAGCTGATAAAAAAAAAAAGCTGGTGAGGATGGAGAGAAGGAGGAATGAATGGAATGATAGAAAGATACACACCAAATGAAAGAGGGAAGGAAAGAAGGATTAACATCAAAGATCAAAAAAGACTTGGAAGAAAAAGAAACAAAGATGTAAGAAAAAAAACAAGTTACACAAAGAAAGAAAGTCTTTTGGGGTGAAAGTAAGTGATGTGTCAGAGACAGACCATGCATGAACGTGTGCTGAAGATAAACAGGTTTGTTTAGGAGGAAAACACACACACACACATCACCTGTGTTTGAGTGAACCTCTCTCCCTTCGGCACAAACTCCGTGTTTTTGTTAAAGCTCAGAGTCTTGTCCCCCTGAGAAGCAGAAACTCTGGGAAAGTCAAAGGAAGAGTGTGTGTGTGTGTGTGTGTGTGTGTGTGTGTGTGTGTGTGTGTGTGTGTTGATGAGGCTCCACACCACCACCTGTAGCTCTAATTAGACTCATACTGAGATTGGCCCAGACACACACCACTGAAACCAAGCATATTTCATACCTCGGTGATCTCACACACACACACACACACACATAGATATCAACATTTTAAAAGCTCATATTTAGAAACAAAAGATGTTGAATGTGCATGAAATCAGAAAGTCCCCATTTTTCTCATGTTATTTATTTTACCTGTGTGTGCATTCAGGTTCTTATTTCCAGAATTTCATTTGATTTTTTTTAAATTCAAAAATAAAAGCGCTTTGAATTCGATTGCACTGGGACACACACTCCACAGGTTGAATATGCATTTAATGCAAATAATATTATGGATTGCTTTATAGTTATCATAATGGATCTTGTTCCTGTTTCTAATGTATTATTGTTGTTGTTTTTGAACAAATTCCTGACAAAATAATTGAAATTTAGTCTTTTATATGAAATTGTTCATCTTAACACTGATTTGAAAAACAAATTATATATATATGGGACAGTTCATCAGACACACCACATCTGAGAGCGAAGTCTCCAAACAGGAAGTGAGCGCATATCTCAGTAACACTCAGTATCTACTGACACCAAGTTTGGGATGTGTGTTTAACAACATGACCTAAAGCTAAGAAACAAGCTTTCTTTGCCACTTGGGGGAACTACTGAATACAGGAAGTGAGATAATATCTAAGAAACAGTGTCTCCTTGGGTACAAGCCCTGATCCTCTGTTCTGGTCATCACAAAGAGGGGTGGCTCAGATTCCCACAATCACTGTTCAAATCTACATTTTTCATTATGTTTGAAGTCATCTGTATCATCATGTAAGAATACATCTAAAAATCACACAATTTTATATAACGAGTTCTAATATTAGACATGGATTCTGGTTTAATTCTAATAAAACAGCCAGATGAACTTTGATAGCTACTTAATGTGAGTTAGTTCCTGCTCGTAACGTAAAGGACTTGCTAGCTAATGTTACCTAATCTGATAGATAGTGTAATTAAAACAAGTATTTTATCCTAAGGGCGGCACGGTGGTGCGGTGGTTAGCTCTGTCGCGTGACAGCAAGACGGTCCTGGGTTCGATCCCCGGGTCACCCAGGGTGCCTTTCTGTGCATGTTCTCCCAGTGCATGTGTGGGTTTCCTGCGGGTGCTCCGGTTTCCTCCCACAGTCCAAAGACATGCAGGTCAACTGGCTACTCTAAATTGTCCATAGGTGTGAATGCGAGCGTGTGTGGCTGTTTGTACTTGTACTCGTTTTTACTGTCATGGATCATCCATGTGAGCCTAAATCTGCTCAAATTAGACTAACACTGTAGCCCAGTTAGGGTTTATGCTAAAGGGAGGCCATGATTGTGATGTCAGTTTCTGGAAGTCACAACACACACGCACACACGCACACAGAGCTCTGAATGAGCCCCCCCTCTGATTCCGAGACGCCGAGGCTGAAAGGTCGACTCGTCCTGCTGAGAAAATCCCAACGAGCCATACAGACTCTGGCTTTGTCCCGAATCTGAGTCTGAGCTGCTTTTAGACTCCAGAGGGACCCTATTACTTTCACTTTCTAGACAATAAGCTTAAAGCTAAAGATGCTCTTGGGATCCAGCATCTATATTCGCTTTCCATTTATCTGTATTTTCTTTTATCTTTTAATCGTTTCAAGGGAAAGATGGCAGTTTTACAGAAAGGAAGATGACAATAAAGACATCAATGTAAAAAGACATCCAGGCTTGGTAATGTAATTAGGATACAACAACAACAACAAAAAAGGTAATTGTATTCCGTTATAGTCACAGGAAAAAAGGAATTACAGATTACAGATACATTTTTAAAAAACAGGGATTATTTACAGGATTACAATTTTAAAATGCTACCACAACTAATCAATATAAATTGATAATAAAAAGAACTGCCAATAATTTCATCATTAGTTGAACTGCATTATGAAACACTCTGCATCCCTTCATAAACACATTAGAATGAAATGGAGGCAGGACTTTACAGTATGGAACTCCTTACAGTACACTACCCTGCTGGCCTCATGACATAACTTGTGTTTTAATGTGAGTAATTTTATCACTCGTTTGGGGGAATGTGAGGAGAAGCGTGACGTTCCTGCTGGAATTGTGCAGAACAGCCGTGTTATATTTTGTTAGACAGCAACTAGCGAAGCTTTTTTTATCTTAAAAAAGTAAAAAGTTAAACTAGCATATTTGTCCAACTCTGCTTTTGGTTCACAAGTCTATTCCCCAGAATCCCCAGAATGGAGTCGATTGCACACTGAAAATGAGTCGCCTCGTGCGCGCGCACAGCAAGCAAAATAAGCTTAGCATCAGAGAGTTTCAGTGAGAGAAACAGGAGCTGAGATTTCTTTTATCTTTAGTTTGAATTTGTCTGTTTGAAATTTGAACAAATCATGGCTTGAAATACAGAAATACCGACACACAGCTGCAGAAAGTGTGGTAAGTGATTAAAAAAGTGATAACAGTGACCGCTGTAGGCTCCATAGCGCCACCTTCTGATAAATGACACTAATGTTGTAATTAGTGAACCGCTATTTAATTAAGTTTCATTAAGAAAAAGTTCTGTAGTAGTGCTGATTAAAATGCTGCAAATAAATATCTTTTGTATTTAATATTTAAAAAAACCCTACCTGCCCATGTGCACATTACAGCACGTCCCGAGTCTCACATCAGCGCTCGGGTCTGGAGTGAAATCAGCTGATCTTACACTCAGCAAATCATTATCAGGCCTCTGGTGAGAAAATGTGTTCACTGGGTGGAAATTTCACCAGTATTTAGTCTTTAAATCAGAAAAGGAACAACATTACAGTACAGAGTGAGTTCTGCTTCCAGCTGAGAAAATGCTGTCATCATCCACATATTTTGTTTCCAAAAGTAACGGACCGCCATCAGTTACATTACTGTCATTTTGTGGTAATTAGATTAAGTTACCGACTACATTTTAGCAGGTAATTAGTAACTGTATTGGAATACATGTTTAAAGTCTGCACATGTCACTAAACTAACGCTGATGTTTTTTTATATGAATGTAAAAGTGTTTTTGAATAAAGTTTATGAATCAGATTCCCACAGTTGGAAATATATCTACACATAAAAGCAGGATCTTATATTGTTTATATTATTTCATTACATAGTCAAATGAAAAGCTTATTTGTTTAATTTTTCATTGTTTATTATAAATACATAGAAAACTCTTGTGGTGATATTTATATTATATTTAGTGATGTTAGTGATATCCACTAAAAAGCTTTGGTTTATAAAATGACTAGTTTTCAATTTCATTTTCCATTTTAAACAAAAGATTTCCAAAATTTTGATTCAATATTTGCTATATTTGTGTAGCATCAGTTACTGAGACTGATCTTTATGAGGAATGTCCTGCTCTGCGTTGATCTTAACTTTTCTGTCTGCTAATCTCTTGGTGTGAAAGGGGTCTCTGCTGATAGGAAGCTGAACGACATCTAATTAAAAGCAGACACGACTGTGTGTGTGTGTGTGTGTGTTTGTGTGTGTGTGTGTGTGTGTGTGTGTGTTTCCCATCATACTCTGCACAGAGTCAGTGTGGAGCATTATCTCCAGATTAACGACTCAAACTGTGGCTCATCTCTGAAACTCTGTGAACGAGACAACAACTAAAGTTCGGGTATTTACGTTCAGGTTTGGGGTTTATTTTAAAGATAAATAAATAAATATATAAAAATGGACTGAATAAAAAAATATTTATTTGGCCATTATTTAGCATTTTTAGGATTAAACCAATAAAATTGATTTTGTCAAGTTCTAATCTTGGAACTTTCTGACTGTAAGGATAGGAACCTGCAGTGAGAGCCGAAATTTGATCCAGATGTTTGAAACGACCGGAAGTTTAGGGACTTTAGCTCCACCTGTTTCACAAACTCGTTTCCTGAAATATCCATCAATTTCCTTATAAACCTTACAAACTACACTTAAAGTTTTTTATGTTTTATTTGTTAAGTCTTGTCAAAAAGAAATAAATAAATAAAAGAATTTCCCCAGACTTTTTATTGACCTTAAAAAAGGTTTAATTCAAGGTTCCAAAATACCCTGGTATTACTAAAACAAACTGTTATTCATTTAAATTTTAATAACATGTTAAATGTAAATTATTGACAAAGACCCCTGTGTTTTCATTCAAGAATTGTATTTCGACAAACTGGATTTGTCGACTCTTATGTGCTCTTTTCAACTGTGTAGTTCATTGCCTGTAACCCTTCTTTTTGCTCTGTTTATGTTTATGTTCATGTCTGTATGTTCTGTATGTACTTGATGGCAAATAGTAATAAAAAAACAAACCCCCCTCCCCTAAAAAAACAAGGCACCACGAACGCAACATAACTGATATCTCCTGGTTACACTATTGAATGACTTGAGTCTCGCCTTAATGTCTCCATCTAGTGGACAATGTGAATATGACTAAAGTAAATACAACCGCTGTTTTAGCGCCCCCGTGTGGTCACATGTGCACATTACCGACGGAAGAATGTCGCCCCCTGTCGGAAGAAGGTGATAAAGCGACTCTTAAAGTGGGACAGGCAGCAGCGCGGTTGTTATGGAGAAGCTTTACCTGGCCGAGCTGCAGACATGGAGCCTCTGCTCGGGACATAACCGGGTCGATTAACGCGGATATGACTTCACCAGACCCTTACAGCCAACCTTCAAGCGAAACAGGTCTGATACAAACTGCTTTTCTCTTTTCACGCACTTTATGGCGATGTTTTAGTTATTTTCTGAAGTCTGTGGGGGAAAAAACCCGCTGGCTCAGTTTCTGCGACAGGTTTCCTTTCCAACTTACGTTTCGCTATGCTATTCTATGCTAAGCTAACTAGTCGGCTTCTCATTCGCGTCGTAACTTATTAGCGAAATCGCTAACGTGCGCACAACAAAACTTTCATTTTTACCACCTTCTTAGACTCTACGTCATTTTACGTCTAAAAACCCAAGTGACATTTACTTTGTGTTCTTATAAAGGATAAGTGTTTTCATTCATTATGAAACATCCTGTCAGAGGTAGTCGTGGCTGTTCTTTTTCCTCGTCCCACCTGTATTTCGACGAGCCCCGCCCTCTAGTCCCAGGATTGGCCAATGTCTTCAGAGTTCTGCGCTGTGATAGGAGGAATGCGTAGGAGCAGGAGCGGTTAGCCAATCACGTCACAGAAGAGAGTGCGTGTCGGAATGCGGGTGGGGAAGGAAAATGAACGCGTAGGGGCTAGCATAATCTGGTGCATGCTGCTAACGTCCAATGGCCAGAAATGCGTTCAGAGGAATTTTTATCCATCGTGTTGTTACTGAATTAAATAAAATTAACGTTATGTGGAATATTTGGAACATTTTTAACAGTGTTCTAGAAATGAAAAATCAAGGTTTAGAATAATTTTTTTTCCGCCGGGTTTTATGTTGATTCTTATTACTTAATGATGCAAATTTGACAGAATTTAAAATAAGTGATGTTTTTATTGCATGCTTTATTTTCATGATATTAAAGTGGTATTCCACATTTAAAATGGACAACTTTTACAGGAAAACCCAGAAGTGTTGGTGTTGAGCAGGGAATCAGGGCAGATTGTGAAAGTTTTACAGGTTTATGGTTATTGTGGGGCAGAAATAAAGGAGTGTGAGTGAACTCGGTCCTGAGAGTTCCTTATCTCCGAGTGAACAGATTAAAGCTGGGTGTAATATAACACTGGACACACACACACACACACACACACACACATACACACTGTACAGCTCCTGGAACGGTGTGTATTTGCATTACTCCGAGATGTATTTGTCCTTCGTGGTGGTCACCGTGTCAGTTTAGCACCACGGGTTCCTGGTACAGGAGACTGGCAGCACCACAGCGCTACAGCTTTGACCCTGACCCATCATCGGCCACGTCGCTGCGCGTCGTCGGGGAGGAGGGTCAGGAAACTGTCGATCGTGGCTACAGAAACACGTCATAAGGGTTCTGAACCCAGGCGAGAAAATCCAACCCTTTTCCTCGGGGCGTCTCACCCAGACGCCACATCGCGGTCACGCTAGAAGGCCTAGGGAAGTTAGTTGACCATGACTAAACGGTGCCGCAGTCGGGCTGGATTTGATCCAGGCGTGCGTCAGGGCCGCTCGATTTACTAACTATCTTTGTCAGGTCATGACGACAGTCACGAAGACGGCGGACCGTTGTAATAGAGCCGGAGCTCAGCGGTGTGTGTAGAGTTGCTGAGCGTGAGATTTGGAAACGTTATGATCAGGGCAGCTGAAAGAACATCTGGGTCACGCCTCTCTGCTGACACGGTGTTCTGACTCGCCCGTCTCTCAGTTATTCCTTTCTCCTCACTGGCCAAATGCGCTTTTCCTTGGCTCATCTCCAAAACGCAGCGTTTGCTCGCTGTACCGTGCGCACCGTTGCTGCCCTCGGAAGACGCGTACTCCTGTCTGCTAAGGCGAAGGGTCGGCTTTCTCTAGCGTCAGCCCTTTAAGCAGTGCCCGCTGGCCTGGCTTCAGGTCAGAGCCGTGTTTGCCCCTAGGAGTTACCCCAGGACCGGGTGGAGTGGCAGTAACTGGCCAGCGCTGCTTCAGAAGTCTCTCTATCACGCAGTATGCACTGTTTCGTCTGTAGCGCAGTATGCACTGTTTCGTCTGTAGCGCAGTATGCACTGTTTCGTCTGTAGCGCAGTATGCACTGTTTCGTCTGTA
>JAQMYM010000006.1:1590291-1633116 GCA_030014255.1 Parauchenoglanis ngamensis
AAAGGCACCCTGGGTGACCCGGGGATCGAACCCAGGACCTTCCTGCTGTGAGGCGACAGTGCTAACCACCGCACCACCGTGCCGCCAGCATGTATATCAGGAGTGTCAGTTTAACATTCTACCTCGTTTAACACACCTGATTTAACTCATTAACGCGTGCCTTTCCTTCGAACAGGTTATCTCAGGTTATATCGACTTGGTCTCAGTTCCTGCTCTACTTCTACTTGATCCTTGCTTCATAAGACTGATATAAAAATGTCATAAACAATTCTTTGCCATATACTGTCACAAACGTTTATGCCAAATTGTATAGCAGTGCAATGATGGCTGCCATAAGTAGCCATAAGAATTTTCTGTAGCTTTTTTAAAAATGACATTTATTAAAACTCCATGTAAGAAAACAGAAAGAAAATAACAGCGAAGATGGAGGCCGAGACGCATCCTGATAATTGCTCACAATTTTCTGGCTTGCTTACCAGCGTTTAAAATAAAGCCTTTGTACATGTTCTCCTTCCTTGTAATGGAACTCATTATAATTATATTGAACAAACTTTATAGTCCCACCCACATTTTAATAGGCTACCATTATATGATTGTTGCTATGGTTACCTCTCATCACCATTGCACTTGCTCTTTCTCCCTTTGATTAAATTAATTCCACGCTCCGTACACCAAAAGCCAATCCTTTCCGTGTAAGTTTATGTTATTATTTTTTTTCTTATTTTCATTTAGCTGTGCCTAAACAATTACCTGTGCTTGCTGTTGTCATGGTTACAGACCAATACGTGACCTGATATCAGGAGCATTGATTTTTATTTTTTGCCGATGAGAAACAGTCATTTTCCATGACCGAGTTATAAAATGCTTTGCATTGACATTTATAATGACGCCATTTCTTCACATGACTTATGCACAACATAATCAGTATTCTGATCAACACATATGCATGCACTTGGATGACATCACAACTGACCCTACAAGGTTTTAACACATCACTTAGTAGTAGAGTGTAAATTGCAGATGGTACAGCATACACATGACCAACTGAATAATCTGATAGCTGCTTAAATCAGATCATGAGTAGAAATCAGTCTGCATGGTTAGTAGACGGATATGTCAGTGTTACGATGCAGGATCTATCCTGAGCTTTGGGTTACTGTCTGTGTTGTGTTTCGCATCTTGTTCCCATCTTTGTATGGGTTTCCTCTGGATTCTCTGGTTTCCTCCCTCTGTCCAAAAACATTCAGGTGGATTTACCATGCTAAATTTTCCCTAGGTGTGAATATGTCTGAACCTGTGATGGACTGTCATCCAACCCGTGGTGAATTCTCACGCTCAGCGCCTGGTGTTCCACCGATTATAAAGTTATAGAACCCTTAAGGGTTCTTCAGTTGTCCCTCTTTAAGCTAAGGACTCCTTTAACTCTAGAGCTGGAGACTTGGGAAAACATTATCTATGCTGAGAATTCAGTCTGCATACTTAGTGTGTCATTATGGTCAAGTGTGTGTGTGTGTGTGTGTGTGTGTGTGTGTGTGTGTGTGTGTGTGTGTGCGCACCGTATTCCTGCCATAGAGGAGGAAAATGGTCACGGGATTATCATACTGTTTTCACATCGCAGCCTGTGGGCTCCGAGATCCTGAGATGTGCAGACGCTTCACCCAAATTTACATCTGAGGAGGATTTTCTTCCGCCAATTAGCCTCGCTTTAAACACCTCAGCGTCTTCTGAAAAGATAAGGCATGAGCGTAAACACACAGCGTCTGCTCCGCGCTTCTCTTCAGGTCACAACAAATAAAGCATATCAGGGAACCCGAGAGAGGGTTTATGTGAATAATAATGAAATAAAACGTGGGATTACTGCTTCTGTTCATGCATTACGTTTGGAAGATAAAACCTTAAGATTTCACTTCTGCCTTCTGTGCAGTTTATATTAATCATCAGTCAAGTGGAGCGTGGGTGTAAAGTGAAATTTCGATAACGACGGAGGCTAACAGTGTGCCGCATTGAGCCGTCCCTTCGTTTCTGATTACTCCCATTTTCTTTCTGCTCTCCTGATTGAGGCTCGGCGTATGCCGATATTACGGACTTTAACGGTTGATCTGATTTCGCTGGCTGTGTCTCTGAAGCTTCATTATAGAAGTGCGCAGGGGTAGCTGGAGTCAGCCGAGGCTCATGAACACTTATCACGGCTTCATTATGTTCTCCTGATGTCTCGGGTGAAATAACCGATAAAAGAGACGAGCTGAAATGGATGCATAGAACCTTTAGCGTAATAAAACTACTCTCTACTGCTTATAATAAACGTAGTGCATAAGTCATAAGCTCTTAGAGCGTTCCTCTGATATCAGAATTCTCCTGCTTCGTATAGGATTGGGACGCGATCGGCTGTTATTCATGAAGCTTCTATGACACTTTCTAGGCCGACTCGGAGAGTCGTAACGGCTTTACCAGATCATTTAATTTTCATATCAACATGACATAAAAATCAACAAGCGATCGGAAGTCCTTTACGGTAAAATCATTGCCTATGTCAAAGAAAAAAGAATATAGCTACGTGTGTAACACCACCTTTAATGTATGTTCTGAAGTCTAGAATCTAGAACATACCGCAGCTCTATGAACACCACTCTAGAATAAAGCTTTGGCGTAGAATAAAGGTAGTATCTAGAATATGGCTTTGAAGTCCTTTGATGTAGCTTTATGAACACCATTCTTAAATAAAGCACTGATAAAGCACAGAATAACCCCCAAACCTTCGATGTAACTACTTAAGGGCAGTGTTCATGGGCTAAGGCTACATGATACCTCCAGGTATCTCTATGTAGCTTTATGAGAACCAAGAATATTTGGTAATGGTACTCAAGGCCAGTGTTCATAAGGCTACATGACAGTTATATCAACACTTTATGACAGTTAAAGTATATATAAAAGGATAGCGCTATTAATACTGATCTGAAATAACGGTCTACTTTTCAACTTTCTAAGAACTTTTATAACCTTCCGCTTTAAGCTAACACAAAGTGCTCCGTCAGATTTGAATGGTTAGACCGTATTCAGACTAAAAGACCAATCACACGCTATTGTTTCTCATAGTTCTCATCAGCATCAGGCGTTTGGCTGCGTGAATGCTAAACACCTCTAAAGCCATCAATTCCGCTGCTTTTTCACAGGTTTCTTCCAGCGCTAAGCATGTCGCTAGTTAAAAGTCAGAAGGTATTTATTGCTCGCAGCATCAGTCTAAATGAGGGCATCTCATCAGAATGACAGCTCTTTGGAGTTGCAGGTTGGAATTTTTCCAGTTCCGAGGTGCCGAAATCAAACCTGAGAAACTTCTGCTTCACCAGCAGATAAATATCACTTGTGCCTAATTAAGAACTGGTAGGAGAGAACATTTAGTTGCTGTGTATCTGTTGATTTTTTTATCACACTTCAGATTAACAGAACTCTTCAACATCTCAGCTGTTCGTGTTGAATCTCGTGATGAATCATCTGCATATTCAGATTCAGATTTGTGCTTAATCTGTAGGTTTCCTTCTGAACGTGAGATGAACACGATCTCTTGATCTTCTTGATCCTCGAGAAACGTTGTCTCGTTTCACTGTACACTGTACCACATGTATACATTGAAATGACAATAAACACACTTGAACTTGAACTTGAACTTGAACATGACCTGATGTCTGTTTTGCGTGTGTGTGCGTGCATGTGTGTTTCTCACCATGCAGCTGCAAATGGTGGAGCTCTTGGTGGCTCACGGTGCGGACCTCAACGCCAAGTCTCTCCTGGATGAAACTCCACTAGGTGAGTGTTGGAGCGTCTGTGAGCTTCCATTCAGGTTCGGTCTCTTTCAGACTCTGCAGCCGTGTCTCTCTCTCTTCCTCTGTGTGACATGCGCTTGGAGAATGAGCGAACAGACACAGTGCCGTGTTAAACTCAGTCTGATTTTAATGAAGAAAGTCTAGAAGTATTTATACATAGAAACAGATATTCTCAAGGGAACAGATAAACAGAAAAACACCTTTGTTTAGATGAAATGAGACTTGTAGTCTCCACATAATGAAGGTCTCCTACATGAGGAGTGCGACACAAGATGAGGTAAATCAGGAATAGTATATCATGTTTTTATGATAGCTCAGCCTAAACAGAACATCCTTGGTCATGTCATAAGAACCTAAACTGTCTGGAGCTAACAGGACGGAGGAAAAAGGAACAGTGGTCAAAAGACAGAGAAGGGACAAGATTTGCAATCTAACAGTGAGTAAGACACACTAACTTACCATTTAATTGGGTAAATTGACTGACCTTTTTATTTTTTGGATCAATTAACAAATGGAGCTGTAGTTTGAGTGCACTAGATACGATATTCCCTTTATTAATGCACTATTCAGAGTATAAATATGGTCCCCATGCGTGACCGTGAACTTTCTAGTGTCGGGGTGCAACATATTGGAAATAATCGCTTACACCACACGCGCGCGCACACGCGCACGCGCACACGCGCACACGCGCACACACACACACACACACACACACACACACACACACACACACACACACTCAGTATTGTACTAGATAACCTCTCCTCTTCATGCTTACACACTATGTGGGCTGATTCTGTGTGTGTGTGTGTAGATGTGTGTGTGGACGAGGAGGTGAGGGCAAAGCTGCTGGAGCTCAAACACAAACATGACGCCATCATGAAGAACCAGGACAAGCACAAAGGCTCACTGCAGAGACGAGCGTCCAGCGCAAGCAGCAGGGGGTCAGTGTGTGTGTGTGTGTGTGTGTGTGTGTGTGTGTGTGTGTGTGTGATAGTATTGTGTTAGATTATGGACACTAAAGATTCTTCACTGAACAGGAAACACTGTGTGTGTGTGAGCAGTAAGGTGGTGAGGAGGTCGAGTGTGAATGAGCGCAGCAGTTTGTACAGGAGAGAGCACCATAAGGAGGCCATGGTGTGGCAGGACAGAGGGAGACAGGACAGACAGACGGAGGACGAGGATGAGGACAGACAGACAGACGCTGAACTCAAACACATGGTGAGAAAACGCAAACACACACAACACACTTGTGTAGGAATTCACACACAACCAAAACAACCCTAAACCCACAGGGTGAGAGTCGGGTTTAGCTGATTTTTATCACTGCTTATTAATTTGTTTGGGTTTTTTTAGTCACGTCTCAGTCGTTATGAAATAGCAGCCATTTGATATTCTTTCCCAGACAAACTTCAGAACATGGCACGACCTCATTTTTTAAAATAATTTCCCCTTAATAACTCAAAGTATCTGCATATTTTACTGTCTATTTAAATCATTTTTGAGGGAGAATTTTGGCCTGTCTGTAACAATTTAAGTGAAACTTCGCAACAACAACAGCTTTTCTGGAGGTCCCCCATCTGTCCAGCTACAGCTTTTTAAAATGATATATTTAGCTTCACGCCATATTACAAATAAGAGAAAATTGTATGTGTTTTGCCATGGGGTGTAACGATACACTCCGGTCACGATTCGACAGAAATCTCGGTTCAAATTCTCTCTAATTTAATCAAAAATTTCTACGAACAAAGGTTTAATATTGTAAACAAAACGTACCACAGGTTCCCCATATCTTAAATAATATCTTTAATAAATAGATAAATACATTTTATAAATTCTCCCAAACAATTTGTTTGAATAATCGAAGTCACTGAGCTCCAGGAAATGATGGATTGAAATATAATGATCTCTGTAAGCAGAGCTAGAGCTCCAAAATCACTCAAATGGTCTCCTGCGTTTTTCTCGGACGCCGTAGATCGCAGTGCCGCGCGGCCGGTGCTGTTGGAAAGCTAAACGGGAGCTCTTTTTAACCATCATAACGTGGTTCTGTAACCGTATAACATGTAATGCGCATCTGTTGTCGCGGCCCAGAGCTAGTGGCGCAGAAAGACCGTGATCATGTGACCAGCACACACTATTCATCTTAACTCAGTAGGTTGCGCAGACCCGGACTTCTGGTGTTCAGTGGAATCATGATTCATTTTGGCATGATCTTTGTTATTCCACTAACTGATGATGCAATAGGGTCTTACCAAGTTCAGCTCGAGTGCACTTACTGAGAATAAAGTTTTTTTGGTTACTTCCAGTTTTAAAATGGCTGTATTTTGTCTGCACAGGCAGCTGGTGTAGTTCCAGCCCTGGTTGATTTGACATGGAATCACATTTATAATGTTATCTTTAATGACGTGCTGAATCACTTTAGAGATGACCTTGATACTGCCAATCGATTTAAAGATAATATTAATGACCTGGCCAAAAGCTGAAGAAACCACCTTAAAGACCGGACCATGTGCTTTAGTGTTCTCTCTAACGTCAGCGAGGACTGGCCACGTGCTAAAGGTGACCTAGCTAACATGACTGGCTGCGTCATTAAGCTAATTTCTCAGATGGCTGCTTGCGTCATTAAAATAACCTTTAAGATCATAGACTACACGGTGATGGGTCGGGTGATTAACATCATCTCTAACATGATTGGCTGTTTCCCTGATGTAGACGGCGGCCTCTAGCAGAGTCCAGGACGTACGTTATCCGGATAATGACCGAGGATTAGAAAACGGAGACCGCGACTCTGTCGTAGGAAACGGCGGCACCCTTGTGGCTTCTTCATCCTTGGTTCCCGGCGAGCTGTGCAGCAGTGGACGCAGGGAGCGCAGCGCCTCCTATCAGCTGACTCCGGCACCAGGGAACATCGACCCCGGTGACACGGATAGCATGATGCGGGAGAGATCGCACCAGACACTAGCCGAGCTGAAACGCCAGAGAGCCGCCGCAAAGCTTCTGAAACGACAGGCTCCTGCTCCGCCTCTACTTCCTTCCACACAGGAAGAGGCGGGGCCTGCCGAACATGTGATGCAGCCAGTGTACTTCACACCTGCGAGCGGAGATCCACCGCTACTGAAGCTAAAGGCACCAGAGGAAGAGGAGCCGGCCAATCAAAAAGAGCCGTGCTGTGGACTTATGTAGGGAGTGTGGGCGCGCGCGCACACACACACACACACACACACACACACACACACACACACACACACACACACACACACACACACACAATATACTTCTCTTCAGTGAGCATAATTAAGTAGAGACAGGCAGGCAGAACAAGCTAAACTGGGAACTCTTACAGGGAACACACACACACACTGCCTCACTGAAAAGCACCGAAAGCAGAGTTCCTCATACGTTCCAGCAATAAACGCCGCTCTTCTGTCTTTCTTTCTTTTTTTTTTTTTACATAATTTAATTTTTTTCTTTATTTCTGACCCTCCAGTCAGCACGCTGTCACTGTAAGATGACTTCTCTTCCTGTCCTCGTCATCATGACTTCCTGTTGTGTTTAGATAAACCGCACGCTCCTGTCCGAGCGGAGACGAGACCGAGCTCGAGCACTTTATTACTGACAACTCGACATTCCATGAACATTCCATTACCATGTGCATACGAGTCATTATTGTTATTGATTCTCTGTATTAGTGGCTCCGTAGTGCACTTCACAGGGCGCGGACGCCATCCTCCTCCTCCTCCTCATTATTATTATTATTATCGTACACCTGATGTGAACTTGTGAATCCTGAAAGAGCTGAATCCAGAATGCTTCCCTAATGTGCGTACAGTGCAGCATGAGGGGCGCCGAGGCCAGCGTCATGCCCTATCTAGTGCACTTCTATAGCATGGACAATTCAGCATAAAATATGGAGGTTAAATGAATTCTCTCGTCTGTTAAAAGGTTTACATTTAGAGTAGTATGAAAAAAAAAAAAGAAGATTGAGGAGAAAAAAACCCCAAATATGAACTGCTGTTTCGAAGACTTTACCAGAACAAATCTCTCGCTCAGGCTTCACTGCACAAGCCAGCCACCTGAACGGCTGCGAAGATACAAATATTTTTGTAGATATTTATTTTTAGAAGGAGAAACATTTCTAGCTTTGTTTTCGCACTTGTGGAAAGACCGGCAGGCGTCCTGGAGTCACTTTAGGGTGTGAACGTGCTTCCAGTGTACAGACATGGCCACGTACTTTTTGCAAGCAGGATATTTATTAAGCAGGATATTTCATTATGTGCTACTGATCACATTTTCACATCCATGGTATTTGCAACTGGGAATAAAACAGCACTAGAAGAGTAAACACTCTGTCGCGTGAGCCGGCCCCCGCGTCCCCACCCGCCCGGCTCTCCGGAGCCGGCCCCCCTTAGAGGTTGATTTCGGGGCACCTCAGCACCGACACTGTTTTGGATCACTAGTTTTGACCATCTTCCTGGAAGCGAATCCCACATTACTGTAAAAGATATAGTGCACTTGATAGGGTGTAGAACCCGCTCTTTCAGCCTGCGTAGCGCTCTATAATGTTTTTGGAAGGTAAAGACGAATCTTCCGAACGAATTCGGGCCGGGTTTAGCTTTCATACGCGTTCTTAATGTTTCAACAGATATTAAATGTCGTCGACGATGACGTTGTAGCTGCAAATACAGTCCGTTGTTGTTTCACCGTTAGTGCTCACAGCAGAAAAGCTTCCTGTCACATGAAGACAATTTTGGATAATGAAGCAAATTTGTATTTTTGCTAACCTACATTGTCACATTATATACACATATCTATATTTTAATATCCTCCAACTTTCTTTTTGTTAAATGACCTTTTCCTCATCACTCAGCTGTGTGTGAATTTGAATCCTGAGCGTTCCTTTAGCGTGAACGTTATTCCATGTCGGAAATGCGGTAAAAGCAAAACATCGGTGCCTGTCGTCGTGTTTTTGTAATAACCTCGCATAGCTAGCGAGTGAGACAGCTGTTTGTCTCACGTAATCGATCAAAATCGTTTCTGCCACAAGCGATGAACTTAAAAAAAAAAAAAAAAAAAAAAAAAAAAAAAAAACAAAAAAATAAACCACATGGACCTGGAAGATTATATATGAAAAAGAAATTAGAGATTTATTTATTTATTTATTTGATGAAGCACTGGACCACCGAGAAGGAAGTGCGAGTATGACTTTTTAACATCCCGTTTTGTTGTTTGTTTGTTTGTTTCATGCGTCCTGCTGCCTTTAACTGCTGTCTGGTTTTAATTTTCGGGACTGTACGGACGCAAACGCGGCACAAAAGCCTATATTTTGATAAGGAGTCGACGCCATTTTCTTGATCTCAATAGATTTTTTTAAAAGTAAGATTTATACAGAAGCTATTTTCATGGCGTTGAAGATAATGTACTTTCATAATCTTATAAAAATAAAGTCTTAACTGACACAGTCTGCTGTCTATTTATGTTGCACAATTTGAATCAAATTTCAGTAAAGGACCTAAAACTATGTTTCTTGGATGTTTTCTTTGATGCTGTATTACATTTTCATGTCACCTTTTTATTGTTACTTGTGTTTTTGTTTTTTTAAACGACCGTGCTGTAAAACCGATCGCTGATGTGGAGGGTAAATGACGGAACGCTGATGGATTTGCGTTCTGTTGTATAACTGACCTGTTTTAGCATTCCTGTTGCATTCTCTCCAAATGTTCTCTCTCTCTTTTTTCGGTAATTGATAAAACTGTCTTTATTTTAAATACGCTTTGTGTATGAGTGTGCAGAAAATGTGTATGCGTGGAAAAGTGCTTCAGATGTCCTTAAGATAAAAGTATAAAATTAGTTTAAAAAATAAAAACGATACCCTTTTGTCTTGCTTGTATAAAAAAAAAAAAAAAAAATACAGAGCCGGGTTCTCCATTCTGATGAAGATTTTAAAAAATATGAAGAATAAAAAAACAGATCACTCTAAAATCCTGAGTTTGAGATTGAATATTTTTTCAGCTATTTTAGAAGTTGTTATATTTTTGTTTTGTTCAAACTGTAATCTAAATCATTTATTTATTTATTTATTTATTTAAGCTGCATTCACACTGAAGAAAACCAGCTGGACTTTTGGTTTCAGAGCCGCATCGCTAAGCTGATACTAGCCTTTAGATTAGATGAGACACTAGCGAAGCTGCCTCACACACTCTGACTCACACACACACACACGTCCTCAGTTCCTCACTGCCCTGTACACTTTCTCTGACCTTGGACCCCAGAATGGGCTGAGGTGGGAGGAGCCGTCCATGGCTTTCTGGACTCTTTGAGGTCACAGAGGTCAAAGGTCGTTCCTCCCAGCAGAAGGTGGTGTCTGTTCTTCGGACAGCGTCTGACTTTGAGTGATATTGAGTGTGTTCATCAGCGGTGCCTAAAGTGCGTGTCATTACTGAGCGAGTGAGTGAGCGTGAGAACAGCTTTCTCTCTTTCTTTCTGTATTTTATATGTATTTTGCCTGAATAGTAGAGTTTGTTTCCTAATCAGTTGAGTCAGGTGATTTATTTGGCTAGCTCATTAGCATGTGGTTTATTGTGTCCAGTGATATTTAGCTTAAAGGTGTGTGTGGCTGTTTTGGTTATTTATTTGTGGAACCTTTTTTTAAAGAGGATTAACTAACCATACAGCAGTTTCGTATCCACACTGGTCGTGACCCTCTCGACTCTCCTGTCCTTCCTTTCCACACCATATTTGGTTTTTATTTCATTCTATTGGCTATACACATTTCCATGTTTACATTATATGGTTTCAGGTTTATAGGTTTGGTGTTTTTTCCACTCCCTTGTTTTTTTATAGCACTTCTTTTCAGGTCTTGATCCTCATGGAGTTTGCTGGGGTTCTACTAGACGATTCCACGTGAGCAGCACAGAAGATGGAAATTTCTGACAGATTTGTTGCCTTGAGTCACGATGCGTTGTTGACGTTTCTCAAAATGCCAGAAGTCGGGTTAGCGGTGCGGTCGACGCCAAGTGTGATCGCGGTTTTTTAATTAATTAAGTGTGTAAGTCATGAGTGCGATCGCGGTGCCGTTTCGGTCATGTTGAGTCTTTACTCAGTGGTTTACCAATCCATCAGAGGGAAATGTTGACATTCCTGCTGTTTATGGAATTTATGAAGGTAGAAGACGGAACCTAGATAGATCATTAGTCACTAGCTAGCTTGTGCTTATCAGCCATGTTTCTTGCATTTAAACTTTACATTTTCTAACTTTAAACTCGGTGAGCATATCATCTTTTTTATGATGGGCAAATTTGCGAGATTTTCGTGATGTCTGAGCCATTTGCAGGATTTGTCTCTTTGAGCGAGGAAAATGCTTTGGATTTATCCAAGAACTAAAACGCACTTCTCAGCATTCACTTTCAGGGAAGTCATCAATGTAGACTGTAGACTCCTTCCTTAAATATTAAACAAATACGTCGTCTTAAAGAAAGTATCACCGTATTATTATATACTTACAAGTTAATGATTACAAAATTGCATAATATAGACCACTACTCAACATCAACCAACCAATCAGAGCCCAGGATTCACAGCGTTGCGATATAAGATCCATCAGATTAGCATGCGAGTTAAGCAGAGTATATTAGCTGATTTGACTTATAAAGCACATGCTAATTAGCTTGCTAGGTACATTAGTGCTGTCTCCCTGCTACAGATTCTCTCAAAATCCGTTTGATCCCGGAGACGCTTCAGCTGGTCGGAGCATGTTCTCGCCGGGCGTAGCATGTGATCTTTGTGCAGGTGTAGAAACTCTACACTCGGGGTGCGTGATGTGCACTATTTTTAAAAATAGCCGGGCCAGCATGTGCTTCCACTCGCTGCCAAATTTCATGGAAGCTCAGCACGTCATGGCTTCGGAGGTCTTGGGAATATCTGAGATTTTCCTGCACGTTTCTACAGGTCATTACTGTTACGAGTCTTGAAAAACCTTTTCTGAAGTGTGTGCTGCACTTTACAGCTCCTCTACATCTCTTGCCTCAGCAGGAACTCGACTAATTTCCGTCTTGCACCGATACATGGGTCTTCACCAAGTAAAGGACACTTTCCTGCCACTCGGCTGTTGTTCTGATGGTCCATAAGGTAGGAAAGGTGTTTATAAGGGATTTATATGGAACCCCTTCCTTAGACTGCTCTTTTTACAAAGGCAAGCTGAGCAGCATGTACACCGGAGTGACTGAACGATGTATGTAGCTAAATCTAGCTATTCTGGAAGTCCAAAGCCACACCCCTAAATGTTTACGCCGTCAATGCTAATATGTGTAGTAGAAGCGCCCTGATTGGTTAGATGTTGGTGGTCCTTGCGTCATGTGATTTCTTGCTAGCCGAATGTGACTTTGGCCTTGGAAAGATACACATCATCATCATCATCATCATCAAAACAAAGAAGAGTACTGATGACTGGTTTAAAATGTTTAAATGACTTTTTGTGAATAAAAAGACTTTAATAGGATGAACAGGACAGAAGGCAGTGAATGCGTGAAGAGACGACGATGAGATTTGGAAAGATTTCAGAACTTTCTAAAGTAAAACGTCAAAACTTGACCATGTGAAGAGTAGCAGTACGAACAGCTGTATATTTATAATGCGTGTGGGGGAGAAACAATAACTTTATCCTCAAATGCCCTTATTTAACCTGTTTTTAATCATTCAAATAAACACTCAAATGCACAACTTCATGTATTTAAACTTATGTTGTCTTAAGTTGGTTCAAAATGCTACACTATGTATGAAGTATTAACACCAGACAGATTGACTTTTTATAAAAGTACAATTTATTTTTGCCAGGACTCAGTCTGACTCGACATTGCTGTGAATGATTTTATTGAGTGATTAATGAATTTATTGGAGCTGGCTATTCCAACTTGTTCATTTAATGTAATGTTTGGGGGTTTTTTGGTTAATAACCTAGCTAGCCGTACCCCGATTGAGCCTACCATGATCATCTTCAGTATTATTTCTTCATACTCGACTTCCAGTCACAGGAACTCCAGCCGGAGAAATGATGACCGACCGTGTTGTGGTTCCCGGTGGGAAGGTGTTGACGATGGACACCATGAACCCGAACGTGAAGAAGGTGGAGTACGCGGTGCGTGGGCCCATAGTGCAGAGAGCTGCGCAGATCGAAATGGAACTTCAGCAGGTACGAATGGGTCTGTTAAACTGTGTTCACATGTAGCTGTAGGAGGAACTGCATGATGGGGTTCATGATGATAGGGGGGATGATGAGGCTTATATAGTGAACAGGGTGTGTGGTTTGGGACACGCCCACAGTGAGCAGATGATGGTGTTTATATTTCCTATATAATGAACAGGGTGTGTGGTTTGGGACACGCCCACAGTGGGCAGATGATGGTGTTTATACTTTCTATATCGTGAACAGGGTGTGTGGTTTGGGACACGCCCACAGTGGGCAGATGAGGGTGTTTATATGTCCTATATAGTGAACAGGGTGTGTGATTTGGGACATGCCCACAGTGGGCAGATGAGGGTGTTTATATTTCCTATATCGTGAACAGGGTGTATGGTTGGGACACGCCCACAGTGGGCAGCTGATGGTGTTTCTGTGGCCTTTATGGTGAATAAGGTGTGTGTCTGATGTTATTTCTAATGTTTCTCCCCTCATGCAGGGAGTAAAGAAGCCCTTCACTGAAGTGATTAGGGCGAACATCGGAGACTGCCATGCCATGGGCCAGAAACCCATCACTTTTTTCAGACAGGTTAGTGTCATGAATGATTACCTGCTTTAGCGATGCTAATTTGATATGCTAAACAGCCATCTTTTCTCTTGAAGGTAAACAGCAATTTAAATGTAATGCAGTTTGAACAAATGGCTAATGGTGTGTGTGTGTGTGTGTGTGTCAGGTTCTGGCTATCTGCTCCTTTCCTGATCTTCTGGATGACGACAGATTTCCAGAAGATGTGAAAAGTCGAGCACGCCGGATCCTTCAGGCCTGCTGTGGAGGGAGTCTGGGTAAAGCCTCACGCTGCGACATTCCTGGTTTCACTTCTATTTAAATGGAATTAAAAGAAGAATACTTTTTTTTTTAAATGGTGAAAGCCTTTTGTAAGTGTAAACAGAAGCTGAGTGTTTCAAAACTGACTCATGTAGCAGTGCTGCTGCTTAGCTAGTGCTCTCTTAGCTAGCATGTTGACATGCTAGGAACAATAAAATACTTTTCTTGGTAGGGTAGTAATGGTTTGAAGGGTAGTGGGTGGGCGGTGGGGGCTCGTTGGGTGGGCGGTGGGGGCTTGTTGGGTGGGCGGTGGGGGCTCGTTGGGGGCTCATGTGCTGTAATGTACATGTGACAAATAAAGGCTTCTTCTAAACTGAGTGGAGGAAATCAGAATCAGTTACCTTTTTTTAATCATAACCCTAAAAAATTCAATACAAAAAAAGAGGTAAATATGATTGTTTGTCATATCGTACAGAAATCAAGGTTAAGTGTGTTCCTGTGGAGAAACTGTGTCTAAAATATGCGACTAAACACTTCATCTGTTTGTGCTGCAGTGCATTATGGGTATTCTGAACCTGTTAAGGCTTGAACAATAACGCCGCATTCCACTTAACACGTTAGTGAGAACTCAAAATGATGCAACTTTTGAGCTCGTTTTGTGTTTAAGCACCAGAAACATGGACGCCTTCATGAAAGTGTGTGCTTCTTAGCAGCAAAATGGAAGCAAAGTAAGAAAAGAAAAGAGTCAAATGGAAAAAGGAGAAAATAAAGACAATCTAAATGTGGTGGAAATTGTAAAAATAAATAAGATATTTATAAAGTAACCATAAAATAGAACATGTCAGGGGAAGCGTTCAAATGAACTATATACTGCAAATGAAAATAAATCAGATAATGCAAGAAATGTTAAAGTGGAGACTACAGATGTGGTTTAATTATTCGTGTAACATCTCCGCCCCTCAGGCTCTTACAGTGGCAGTCAGGGGATTGAGCTTATTCGACAGGATGTGGCACGATACATGGAGAAGAGAGACGGCGGGATCAAATGCAATCCAGACAACATCTACCTCACCACTGGAGCCAGCAATGGCATTGTGGTACACACACACACACACACACACACACACACACGCAGAGGCACCAACGCTCTCTGCTACGTCCTTCCAAGCTTTATTTTCTTCATAATGATGTATATAGAAAACTAATGCTCATCTAGTGCCCATTGCTGCTTGCTAGTATGTGAAAGCTAGAACCAATAATCCTCCAGAGAACCCGTAATGTTCTCATGTTGCTAACAGGTAACTGAAGCTGATTGTCTCCAGTTCAGCATCATATAATCTGTTGCTGTTGCTTGATTTGCTAGGAGATTTGCAGGTTTATCGGTCGCATCTTGCAAGGTAGCTAGTTGAATAACTAACTAGCTAGCTTAGTGCATGTTTAGCAGCACTAGTTCTTCTCTCTCTCTCTCTCTCTCTCTCTCGTCCAGACAATGCTGAACCTGATGGTCTCAGGTGAAGGACCGTCTCGCACCGGAGTGATGATCTCCATCCCTCAGTACCCGCTGTACTCCGCCGCTCTCGCCGAGCTCGCCGCTGTGCAGGTTAATTATTATCTGGACGAGGAAGCGTGCTGGAGTTTGGACGTCCGGGAGCTGCGGCGCGCGCTGGAGGACGCGAGGAAACACTGCACACCTCGAGTCCTGTGTATCATCAACCCCGGAAACCCAACCGGTAAAAAAAACCGCACATCACACGATATAGTCTATATCTATGGGCTCGGTCAACTTTGACTTCGGTTGTACTGCAAAGTGTAAACTTCTCTGTCCTGTGCATTCTGGAAAAGGTACAGCTTAACCTTTCTGACACTGGAGACTCCTTCCTTTATGGTGAATAAATACACATGTTTTGACGCTCAGTTTTTCATGGCTAGGCCAGGTGCAGAGCCGCCAGTGCATCGAGGACGTGATCCGATTCGCTGCTGAAGAAAACCTCTTTCTAATGGCAGACGAGGTGAGTTCGAAAAACGAAAACCCGCTGCTTCATTTCCAGTTCAGCTTCATTTTCTTTCTTTCTTCCTCCTCCTTTGTCCCTGATTAACTTAATTTGTCCTTGATTTTTGACCGTGCAGGTCTATCAGGACAACGTGTACGCAGACGGCTGTGAGTTTCACTCGTTTAAGAAGGTTCTGTTTGAGATGGGTCCAGAGTATTCCGACCGAGTGGAGCTGGCCTCGTTTCATTCCACCTCCAAGTGCTACATGGGAGAGTAAGTGTGCATGAGCGAAGTTCTCAGCTGGAAGTTAGTCTCGTGTTGTGTTCTGAATGCCTGACGCTGCTTGCTCGGAGCTCAAGTGAATAAATGTAACAAGCCAGACATCACTAAAACAGTTTAGTTAGCTAACTTTCTAGCAAAATGGCTTACACAACATAACAGTTCACCCAGTGTTCGCTGGCATGTTGGCAAAATAAGATATTAATTTAAATACACAGTACAGATCAGCTAGCCTGGCTACCGGTTTTAATTATAAAATCGAATAGTAGCTAGTTTGCTAGCAAAACGGCTCCTGGCTGCACTTACACAGCGCAGGAGTTCACCCAATGTTAGCCAGCATGCTAGCAAATGAAGATATTGGTTTAAATGCAGCTAGCTTGTTAACAAACTTGGCTCTTAATTATAAAATACCAGCTCTAAGGATAGATGACTTGCTAGGAAACTTGGCTATGGGTTCTAACTAGCTTTTAAAGTAATGAACGTGAGCTAGCTTGTTAGTGAAATCAGCAAGTTGCGCATGTGTTTGAGCAGCTGTCTGATTTATCAAATGAAGTTAAGTTGAGTGATTAACAACAATATGTATTTTAGCTTTACGTCTAAACAGTGATCCGTTTCGTGAATGGCTGATCAAATTCCTGTTACCTGCCAATCTCAGGATGTGTGTAATTAGACCTAAAAACTCCCAAAGGTGTGGCTTTCGGGGTGGCTACATGGAGGTGGTGAATTTGGACCCTGAGGTCAAAGTTCAGCTGACGAAGCTGGTCTCGGTGCGTCTGTGTCCTCCCGTAACTGGACAGGCTTTACTGGACCTGGTGGTGAATCCTCCTGAACCGCACGAACCCTCATACGACACCTTCATTAAGGTATTAAACACTTCAAATATCTGTACATAAACCCGATCAGCTCAGACACAGCGGTTAAGTGTAACACGAAACGGAGTTGTTTTTCACATCCAATAGCGAATGACATGGACGTTACGGTGACAGCGTGTCCTCCGTTTTGATTTGTAACGTAAGCAGGAAAAAGGCAGGAACCTTACAGCTGTGTTGTGTCTGGTCCTGTGTGTAGGAGCGCTCACACACTCTGGCTGAATTAGCTAAGAAAGCTAGCATGACGCAGCAGATTCTCAATCAGGTGCCGGGGATCAAGTGTAATCCTGTCCAGGGAGCCATGTACACCTTCCCTCGCATCCACATCCCGCCTAAAGCCATCTCTGCAGCTCAGGTACATCCCCGTTCGTCCTGGAGTGGTTTAGTCCGTCGGGTTCGGTTTATAATAAGCGTTAAAATGTCGTGTGAGGCGAAACTGTCGCTCTTTGTCGCCAGGAGAACGGTCAGGCCCCGGACATGTTCTACTGCATGAGACTGCTCGAGGAGATGGGCATCTGCCTCGTGCCAGGAAGTGGATTCGGTCAGAAAGACGGAACGTACCATTTCAGGTCTGTACAGCAAAGAATAACAATTAAAAAATCATTGATCTCTTGTTTAATCAGTTTTTCGATATATTAGCGGTGCTAAATAGCTAAGTGTTTGAATTTGTTTAGCTGACTGATTAGCTGATGTAGCTTACTTTGTTGGGTTGGCTAACTGACAAGTTAGATATTCAAATGTATTTGCTATCTTAACATTTATTATTACTTCAGCATTTCATTAGGAATCTGGCCAAATGTTGCATCCACTTAGCATGAACTTACTTAGCAGTATTAGATATCTGAATAACTTAGATTAGCTGGGTGAAGATTTAGATGGTTTCTCGAACAGTGCTAGCCATCAGCGTATTTAGATGAAACTGTCTTTTATTTAGCATTGCCCGTGAGCTGAACGTTCGGATGAGACTGGTGTTTATTTTCTGTGGTACCTCATATCTGAATGTTTAACTGAATAAGCGCTCCAGTGTTGACGTTCACACTTTCCTGCTGTTCAGGATGACGATCCTTCCTCCGACTCAGAAACTGAAGATTGTTTTGGAGAAGATAAAGGAGTTCCATGAACGATTCACACAGCAGTATTCATGAAGTCGGAAACTCACCCCGAGAGGATGCAGGCCGGCTTTATTTATCACCATGGACACGTGTAAACTTCGCACACATTTCAACTAGGAAGTATTTTCAGCCTGCATACATGCATATATGTTTTCTGGAACGTTTGACACTGAAATTAGTAGCCTAATGGGTATTAATCAGCAGGCATGTGATGGAACCTGTGTGTTGGTTGTTAGCGATGAACTGCTCATGCTGACCTTTACCTTAATATGTTATGGCTTTTAAAGAGTGTGTTTATTCTACGTCTCTTAATTTGAGTATAAAATTACATTACTGGTTTCTACCTAATAGTTCGTGTTTTTTGTACACACTTATCTGGATCTTAAAAGACGTCACTTCCATGCTATGAAATACACAGTTTTTTGTAAAAACGTCCCTAAACATCACCGAGGCACCCTAATCGGCGTCGACCTGATCATCGGAATCGGCTCTTGAACTTTTTTCCTCGCTGATAAAGGCGCTTGCCTGAAACCTTGATGACGGATCGAGTGAAACCAGCCAACACTTCTGTAGTCTGTCTCCGCGTCCGGGACACAGTGCTAGTGGATTGGTGGTATTGGGAGTAAATCCCATCACGTGCTTTCCAGTGTTTGTGAGAAACGTGGGAATGAGGTGTCAGCTTCCACAGTGAGAAGAAAGGTAAGATATTAAACGTTGTTAATTTAACGAGCGTAAACTTTACAAGTGAGAGTTAAATTCTTGCACTACATTCCTGCACTGCAGATTCTGGTCACACACCAGAGGGCGCCGTGTACTTCTGTATGAAACAGTGCACGCTTACAGTGTTCAACACGTTTTTTTTCAGATTCTGCGATGGACTGAAAATGCCAGACAGACGGTAAGACGGACTTACAGCTACATTAGACGGACAGACCGTATCAGGATTGGCCGAGAGGCTACCTTCTTACGTCGCTTTCACCGGAGTTAGCCACAGAATGACTTCACGGTGACTTGACTTTAGTAGCTGTACAGCAAGCAGGACAACAGCTGTGGAAATGACCTTTTAAGCTTCAAATTTCATTGATTGTATGTGTTCATTTTATATATTATATAATGGTGGAGATGAAGGTCCTACATACAGACACACTGTAGATAAATATGAAGTAATATTAGCAATTTAACATAAATAGATAGATAAATTGACATATAATGTGTAACAGGTAAAACCAACCTGTACAACAGCAGTGCAGTGGGTTTCTATGGGTTTTCTATACATATAAGATGCTAGTTTTTTCTGACCCTGCTGTTTATTTTCCCCTGAGCGATGGACATGTGCACCGCGTCCGGTTTAACGAGCGAGCCCTGCGTTTCCTCGGCTCTGTGCGGCACCGCGACAATCCACTGCTCTGTGCGCCGTTCCCGAAAGCCGCGCTTCTGCTCTGGATTGAACAGGAAAGGAAAAAAAGTTAAAACATTAGTAACTGAACTACATAGTTGAAGCTTGGTACAGTCACGCCTAGCCTCAGGGGTTAGTGAAGAAAATCAAAGACTTAATCAGACCACCAAAAAAACCAAAACCCAACTTTATTATAGCTCATTAACGTCGCTGACAGAAAAACGGTGAGGAAATTACAAAAGCCAAATTGACTCGACACAATTCAGTGTTTTGCCATCTGGTTTTTGGAGCATTTTCTCCATCCCTCCATTTAGCACAGGCGTTAATGACGGTCATTAAAAAGAAAGCAGCTCTCAGAAAACCAAGCTGCGGCAGCCATTGTGGAACCGTCTGAAGGAAAACATCGAGGGAGAGAAGGAGTAAACCTCAGGAGTAAGAGCTGTGTAGCTTTTACACTGCATACATTGTACAGAGCTGCGTTAGCCTAGCTTACTAACTAGCTTGCGTGGTAATGAGCTAGCTGGATAACTCCGTAGCAGTGTGCAGAGAGAACCCTGAGCACCGTCCCCGAGAGAACCCTGAACACCGTCCCCGAGAGACAAATTGTGGACTTGAATAGGATGATGATATTTTCCAATTAATACGATCCTGTATTCAATATTAACCGCACATGGCATTCCATATTGTGTTTGAGTGTTTTTATAAATTTCAGTATTACATATTGTGGTTACATCAAGCTGTGAGACAGAGGCTCTGGACATGACACTGCTACACACTCGAGCTGATATCACACAAGAAAAATGTGCTTCGTCTCGAGGCACTGTATATTTAGCTATATAGTAAGGACGTCTGTACCATGTTATACATGTCGAAGCACACATCATCAATTTGATAATTTCCGCTGTCCAGGTCGAGTGTGGTGTAGGTGGTGCACACGTCGGAGTGGTCAGGGCAAATCAGCTCGGGCTGACTGGAACGTAGGAACAGTGAAACAAAATTAGAAAGTGATAGGAGTCAAAACGGTGGAAATTATTCAGACTCGGGCAGATGGTGGATGCTAAATTTAACAAGACTGTAAATTCCGTGAAGAATGTGTGTGAGAGAGACTGAGAGAAATGGTAACAGCTCTGGTAATATAAGTGCAGAGAACAGCAGCTGTCGTTCATTATCACACACACATGCACACAAAAGCACAGTTCCTGACATAAAATGAGCATCTTATTTTTCGTTTCGGGCCACAATTGTGCCCGTCTCCATCACACACCCACACTTCCTTTAAACGTCTAAAATCACTGTGCTGACTTCAAAGCAGGTTGCCAAGGGAACCAGGTAAGTGGAAATTGATTAGGGCACCAGTCTTTTGCCAGACTAGTAACGCAAGCGAGTCGGAGTGAGAACGCAACATTGCCACAGTGTAGATGCAAATGATGGCACTTCACTGAAGTGTTGCGTTCAGTTTTCTTTGAATAAAATATAAAGTTGGCGAGCGAATTGAAGGAAGGGCCGAGGTTTAATTGTGTGCTTAATTTTCTCAATTCCTTTGGGATTTTCTTAGAGAAGTGTACTTTTTTCCTCAGAGAAGTGTACTTTATACTTTATACAGAGTTATAGAGCCTGGAAACAGAAGTGGGACACAACCAGCCTACACCCCCCCCTAGTGAGTTTGGACCCTTCCTTCACAGTCGTTAAAAATAACGATCACACACTTCAATCGCTACTGTTCGCCCTCCCCATTTTTGTTTACGCCTCTGAGATATGACCTCCTCCTCCTGTGAAGGGGCCATCACTAAGTTGCTACATCTCATTTTACATCACCCCACTAACCCTGTCCCCTCGCCAGCCACAGCCATTGTGCCTTTTGAGTTATTTGTATTCTATTTAAAGTACCGAGCCTGGATGGATTTCAAAAAGTGTCTCACAGCTGTGGAGCGTGTGCTTTTTGGCTTCGTCCCAAACCACACCGCTGTAAATAAATAAAGAGCATGGCCTCTTGGGTGACATTTACAATGATCCTCTATGATAGGGGTGTCATTTCGATTCAATAAAAAGGGCTACATCACAAATCACACTACTTGTGCTAATAACATATTAGCTTGACATTTTTACTATTACACGTATATCCATTTAATACTTTTAGTTCTACTGGGCTGCCTCCCAATCAGCATGCCACCTTATGCCTAGGATACACTACAATTAATTTCAGATGATTCACATTAGGTTTGATGCTCAAAACATGGAATCACTTCAAATTTTTTTTTTTTTTTAACCAAACAATCTTAAGTTTGTCATGTTAGGTATGAGTGCATTTTACTGAGGAAAATCTAAAACAAGTCAGAAGACATGGATGTAGCTGTGGCAGAAAGGATTATGTATAGGGGGTGTGGTCACATGACCAGTCATATGCTCTATATACAGTTGCAGTCGGAAGTTTCTCATGTCGCAGAGGAAAGGCTAACAACAAACTCCTCTGTCCTGAAGACTTTTACTGAAAACACGGTAATGCACTCATTGAACCCCCATAACGTTACCGAACGTCAAATCAATTAACGGTAATGTAGATCTTTATAAGCTAGCTAGCTAACATGCCATAATGTTCAAAAGCACCAAAAGCTCAGTTTGGCTAGATTAATGTAATTATATTGGCTAATAGTTGTACACTTATTGGAACCCTCTACCTCTCTCCTGATGAGACAGGGGTGTCTGAGCAGGTAGTTTTTAATGCACACTGGATGTCATCCTGCCTCCAAGCACATCATTATAGGGCTACACTCCAAATCACACACAATCACACTAACCGGTATAACCACCTAGAAGTTGTTTAGTATAAATCCTTGCTGTTTGTACTGCAATAAAGACGGTCACAACCACTCTATCATGCCAGTAGATGACATTTACCATGATTTTTTTTATACACCTAGGACTACTCAAACTACGGTAGTGTGGTTTGGGACAGAGCCATCACCATGAGAGACGCAGCCCAAATATTTTGAATGAACCTGCCAACAAGTTTTTTCTTAACGCGCACGCATGTGTGTGTCCCCTTTCTCCTTTTACATATGTTAGTTTCATCGAAACACCCAGCTCCCTTATGTCACGTCACTATTTGCAAACATGTATTTACAGACGTTCACACATGCAGGTTTTGCTTGCTATGTCAGATTTGATATCAGCATGACCCCTAGATTGATGTAACCGAAATGCCATGGTTGTATTTCTGTGCCATACTGAGGCGCTTCATTGACTGAAGAGTGCTGCTGTGTTTTGCTATTAAATCAAACAATCTTGTTATCATCATCTTAAATACCACCAACCAAATCACTTCGAGCTTTAATATTCACTGAACATGGTGTTATTTATGAGCAATACATTTGCTATATTCTCATGATTCTTATTATAATTATTATCAGCCATCTGGAGTAGCTAGCTAAAAGTCCTGATGCTATTAGTGTAACTTCATGTTTAACAGATGAGCTATTTGGAAAATAATTTAGCGTTTCCAGTAATGCGCAACTTCACCATTTTCACAAGAACACAGAGCCCCCTATGGGTCATGGTCGGGATTATTTTGGAGCTACTTTCGCAATACGTTTGTGTTAACCAGAACCCTTACTGCAAGGGAACGCAAACGTCAACCCCAGCTGATTTCAGGTGAGAGGCAGGTTACACCCTGGGCAGGTCGCTAATCTACCACAGGGGCAACAACCGCTCACACTCTCATTCACACCTATGGGCGATTTAGAGTAGCCAGTTGACCTAATCTGTGTGTCTTGGGCTGTGGGAGGAAACCGGAGAACCCTGAGGAAACCCACAGCAGACACGAGAAGAAAATGAAAACTCCACACACACAGGCCCCAGTCGGCCGGCAGGATCGAACCCAGAACCTTCTTCCTGTGAGGCGATGGTGCCGAACATTAGCTTATTTTAGCCAGCCAGCTAGCTAGCTTATTAATGGCTACGTAACTGATAACGGAGTTGACCCCAGGAGGCGGGTCGCTGAGTGCATCTGCATTTTTTGTCACGTCAAGAGAAGTCTTCCGGATAGTGACGTTTATGCTACACTTTGTAACAAGACAAGCTAAGTTTATAATTTCAAGAGCAAGAGAAGAATAATAATGGCAGGGTAGTAATGTCGGACAACAGCTTCTCACTGCAGACTGCCAGTCACGTGACCGTGAGCCCTCGCGGCAGGCGGGAATCCCAGAGAGAGCGCGAGCTCATTTCCACAGGATCACCGGTTGGGACACCACGGACTTTTCGTTAACGGCGCCACACACACGCACACGTGCACACACGCACACGGTTTTGTCTGAATTGTGTGCGATTACATAGTGTAAATGTCCTGTCCGGAAGAGAAAACGGACTGCTCGAGCCCGGCCGGTAAGAGAACTCATTTCGCACTTCAGTCTGTCAGAGATTTATAACGGACGCTTTGGTGTAGTATTCGGATTTCTGACTAAACTGAGGGCTGAATCTCAAACAGCTCTGTGCTCCCTACAGTCGCGCACTTCGTTGATTCGGAAGCAGCGCCTACCTAGTGCACTTTGTATCCAGTAGGGACGCATTTTGGACTGAGCCGCCGTCCTAAAGAAGTTGATTTGGCAAAATATTAGCGATATGCAAATTAATTTTCCTGAAATGGAAGCGGATAATTAGGAAGTTTAATTATAGTTTTGGAGTATGAAAATGTCATAACTACCTTTTGAGTGTCTATTATTATTATTATTATTATTATTATTATTATTATTTTACAATACAAAATTGTATCGTTGTACGTTCCTTATATGGATTAGCAACATGCTAACTAAACGATAAAACTGACAGAATTATTTTTCAACAATTTTCTGAGGAAATGTTATCATTTCTTAGCTTATTAAAATGTCTGTAATGTCTACAGTTATGTTTGTTGTAATGCAGGTCTATCCGACTCCGAAATATTCCCAATAAATAAGTACACTTCCAAATCTTTATATACTTTGTGTCTGCATAAGGTTTATATTAATGCACCTGTTCTATAGAAACGGCTTATTCACAAGAGATTGCACAGCAGAAGGTGCACATATAAACATTAAAACTAAAAATGCAGTAAAAGTCCATTCAGGCTTTGGTTTTTTGTTTTGCTGATATAAAGAGAGAGAAAGGAGAGGCTTGTGAGAGGCCAGTCATGCTGTAGTGTTAGTGATAACAGGAGGTAACCTGACTTGCACTCTACATCATTAAATGTAGCTGTAAATGGATAAAAAAAAGAAGAAGAAGTATGGCGATGTTCTTTAATTAATTTCAGATTGCGTACCTTGGGGATGTGACAGTAATCCACTGTAGGGTGATAACACTAACTCCGCTTTGCTTTGGGCCACATCACACCACCCTGTCCTATTATTTTCCTTTAACCGCAAGATGAACAATCACGATACAAAAAAAAGCAATTTTACACTAGCACCACCTAGAGGTACTTGGGTTAAATAATGTGACTTGTTTTTCTGTGTTTTTGTCTTTTTAAATTTCCTTCAAGATGGAACATATTGTGTCAGTTATGATTATCTGGTTTTAATCAGACAGATAGATTTGGGTTAAAATGCTGTACACATGTACACTGGCAGAGAAACTGCTTTATATTAATACAGAAAATCCTTCCAAATATGTGTTGAAGTGTCTCAGCCCTGTAGGGAATGACCGAAATGAAGACAGCGAGGGCAATATCTCTCAAGCTCTGTCCCAAAGCTTATTATACCTACATCCCTGTCTTCCTCTCTCCCTCAACAATTAGCCCTCGTTCTCTTGCTCATTTACACACACATGTACAGCCTAATTCAACGTCCAATTTTAGAGGAGAGGAAATGACCACTGGCAAGGTGAGTTCACATTACACTTTTGTAGAAAACACACACGCACACTTATTTACATTTACAGCCTATACACTGTCTTGAATTAATGAAACCTTTTTCTGCACTGAAATTACATTAAGACTGGAATCCGTCCTGTCTTATTACTCTACTTAACGCTACCAAAATACTGTATCTGCCTGTCTAGTTAACCGTAGCCATATTTCACTGTCAGTTGTCTACCTAAGCCAGGGGTGTGAAAACCTTTTTTCAAAGGAGGCCGGAGTACACCACATCAAAATTCCCAAGCACCGGTCACCAAATATTTATGAATTATGCAAAGTACTTGCACAAACTAACGGTTAAATTAAACCTTCATGAAAGGATTTCCATGCTTAGTGGTGAGAAGCATTGTCACTTATAACAGTATAATCTTATTAATATTATAGGTAGACTTTGGCCGCTTGCCGTATGTTCTAAGAGAGAAACCGCAGGCTGGTTAACATCTGTCTGCAGGCTGCATGTGGCCCCGGGGCCGGACTTTGGACGCCAGTGTCTTTGTACTTAACCATTTAGCTACCTCAATATTCAAGGTTTATTCATCTACACAACATGCTGTCAAACTGTCTACATCATTTTATTATTTTTCTGTACAAACAACTGTTTAGCTAACCGTACATTCATTAGTCCCACCATCTAACTACCCATATATCTAACAACTGTCAAGCTACTATGATGCAGTAAGCAGTGTTTAATACACTTCCTGTCAAGGAAGTCTTGGTGCAATTATTGCCGTCCCCCATGAATGAGTGAAGCACAGTCGTTGTGGATGTAGTTCTGTGCTTTGTGCTGACCGAGTCACTGGCCATGGTGCTGAACCAGTGCTCTAGGTTGGTGGTACCTGTGAGTGAGACCCAGCATCACAGTTATGGGGTGCCAGGGCACACTTTACCCCAGAGCATACAGATATACAGTACAAGAGAAATACCAGATGTTTCAAATGCGAAGAAGGACACGGGACCATCTGGTGACTCGGAGGATTGTGTCCTTGCCTCTGCCTTATGTTGAAAGGGAGCAGAGTCTCTGATGGGCAACAGGGTGAGTATTGTAGTTCTCCGTCTGCCCATGTTAAAGCTACTTAAGCTATAAAGTTTAAGCACTATAAAGTTCCACCCACTCTACTGCCCGAACAATGTTATCCTGTGGGTGAGAGTAATGCGGTGTTCTACACCACCACCTGTTGGGATAGGACTAGTTTCAGCCCTGTCTCTGATACAGCTTTTTGGACATTTGTTGGCTGTTTCACGTGTGGGTTTGTAAGCAGTGGGTCACGCTCCTTCAGGGCCCCATGTGATCTTTTTTTGCTACCATATTTCAATTTGTTGGTGGGCTGGGGAAATCTCGTCATGGTGTCCAGCTAGTTTTCCTGAAGCCTTTCTTGAGACTGCAGCCATCCACAAGGTCTGTGGCCAAATATCTTGAATGGAGAGAAACACTAGAGCTGGGGAACAACCCTTACAGTTAATGCCTTGAGTATTCCTGGCACCTACCCTTTAAACGTTTGGCTACAGTGTCCAAACAGTGATTGACATTTACTGCTTCTTAGATACAAAGTGGGCACACTGGTTGGTCAGTATTCTTTTAGGATATCCACGTAACAAAGCAGGAGGAAGGGCACATAGTCACAGCTGACCCCTTGGCTGCAGTGTGTACGGGTAAGTGTAAATATCTGCCCTTCATCAGCACATATCGGTAGAATTCTTGAATTTGACTGTCATAGTTTTTTGAATATTCTACAACAGTGGCTCCAACTGCAATCACAGGTTTATATTAATGCCCTTCTTCTGACATGTTATTGTTTCTATAGTAACAGCTCATTCACAGGGATGCGTCACATAAATGGATTAAAATGTGTATTTGTTGACATGGTGAAGTTTTCTGTAAAGAAAAAAAATGTATAATTTATGGATGACTTTATAACAGGCAGAGGTAAAGCGGTACCTTTAAGCTTTCTGACATGTTCAGGACAGAGGAGTTTAAGCTTTGTGATTTCTCTTTGGTTTTAGCAGCTTCAGTAGAGAAAAAAGAGATGCTGGTGAGGGAATGACTGTTTATAGCTGCTATAACGTAGGTGACAACAGGAACTAACATGTTTCACAGACGTTCCACAACAGTATGTGTAATTGCAAACGGATTAAAAGTACAACTTGCTGTAGGCAACCTGCCATGGTCAAACATAAGAGTCAAACATTATGGGAAGCACTGTTATAAGAAAATACCCAAATTCGGTGAGGAACCAAGTTCTCTGTTTCATATCCATCACATCACATCCCTACCACTGCACACTTTCCTTTAACAGCACTCCCTGAGTGTTTTATTCCTTTCATATCCAACTGTTTATCTACCAAGCTTATCTGTCTAGTCAGCTATCTAATTATCCATATACTTTGTATATACTAGTATTTCAGTCTAATCAATTGTCTGGTGCCTTTATGTGTACACAGATTTTGATTTATATAGTGTAAAAAAGTAAACTAGTTTTACATTTTTAAAAATTTACAAAAATGTTAGCTATCAGTCTCTCCCTAAATATTTTCTTTGTCTGTCAGGAATAAAACACATTACAGCAGTTACTCTGGAACACACACACATCCTCCCCCTCAAAGCACTGTTTAAAACAGTCAATTACACCTGTCAGACACAGGATTGCAGCCAATTACATGCAAATCCACTTCTGAAAAAGCTGATGGCAAGAGACAGAGACAGCGAGAGACGAGTGGATAACTGTAGCTGGGGGTTACATGTCAGAAGGTTAAGATGTGTTACCATGGTTACACATAGCTTTCAGTGAAGTAGTTTTATGAAGTTTTGGAATTTCAATGTCCTATTTAGTGAGGCATTAAAAATCTGGAGATGGATATGAATTTAAGCGAATCAGTTGTAGTTTTATCTGGTAATAACAATAAGATTAATTATGTAACTCATCAGTTGCTCCAAGATTTGCAGTGAGTAGACTTTAAACATCTGTGTGAATGATTTTCTGGCAACAGATCTGTGTCCATCACACATCAAGAAGCACGCAAAGACTGTGTTGTGTGGAAGCTTGATTTCTGACTGTCACATAGCACTAACACTGGAGCCTCCTTCCAGAAATGCTACTATATTATATTAATGTAATAACTATGTCTCTATAGGAATGATAACATATTACAATGAGTACATTAATAAGATAAGAGATAAGATAAGATAAACCTTTATTAGTCCCACAAGTGGGAAATTTGCATTGCCACAGCAGAAAGTGGACAGAAACAAATAATATAAACCTGTGAAATAAATACTATTATAGAAAAATTAATCAACGCCATCTGACCTATCACAAATTCAGAATTCAACATCTGTAGTTTTAATAAAGAGACAGTTTTATCCTTTATAATATAGTAATGACTTGGCAAAATTTGTATTATGTATTTGCTGCATGCTCAAAACTCTGATTCCAACAGCCTTTAAACACATTCTTTTCCCTGTGTTGATTTTGTTTTCGACATATCCCAATAGACATGTGGTTAGTTTCAGTTTCAGTTTTATTTTTCCAGGAATCATTTATAAGATCTTTTTAAATGACCTGAAACATGTCCCGCTCAATGCACATGCAATACATCCCATTGCAAAATTAGCACTTTTTTGGAATCTTAGTAAATCCGAGCCTCTGTGTATGAAGATGGATGTCAACAGTGCAGTTTAGACATGCCGATACAGCTCAAGAGCTTCAGGTATTGTTCACAATAAACAACAGAATGGGTAAGAAATGTCATCTCAGTGGCTTTGACTGTGGCATGGTTGTTGGTGGCAGATGGGCTGGTTTGAGAGGGCTGGGTATTTCAGAGTTGTAGAACAGTCTCTAGCGTTGACACAGAATGGTGCAAAAAGCTAAAAACAGCCAGTGAGTAAGCAGTTCTGCATGTAAGGGAGGGCAGAGGAGAATGGTCAGACCCGTTTGAGCTGACAGGATGGCTACATCACAAATGACCACTCTTGATCACAACAATGGTAGAAGAAAAGCATCTAAGAACACACAACATGTTTAACCTTGAGGTGAATGAGCTACAAAATCAGATCACATGGGCTTCCACTCCAGTCAGAAGAGAAAGATGGACTCTTTCTACCAGAAGAAGGCTACAGTGGACATAGACTCATCCAAACTGGATAGTTAAAGATTGAGAAAAGACCAGGCATTTTTTGTCCAATATTCAAAAGTCAGTATCATTGAGTCTGTGCCCACTGTACTCCTCATTTGTATTTGCATGATTTTACCCATCCATCGTCCCATCCAATCCCAGCTGGAGCCAATCCCAGCTGACTTCAGGCAAGAAGTGGGGTATAACCTGTACAGGTCGCCAGTCTATCGCAAGGCTAACACAGAAATGGACAGCCAGTCAAACTCGCATTCACAACTATGGGCAATTTAGAGTTGACCTAATCTGCATGTCTTTGGACTTTGGGAGGAAACCGGAGCACCCAGAGGACAGCCATTATGCATTGCGGATGTACACTGATCAGCCATAACATTGGAACCACATGCCTAATATTGTGTAGGTCCCCATTGTGCCGATAAAACAGCTCTGACCCATCGACACATGGAGTCCACGAGACCTCTGAAGGTGTGCTGTGGTAGTCCCGTAAATTGCGAGGTGGGGCCTACATGGATCAGACTTGTTTATCCAGCACATCCCACAGATGCTTGTTTACGCGATCCAGTGACAGATTAGGGGAATTTGAAGTTAACCCCTTGAAATCTTTATGTTCCTCAGACCATTCCTGAACAATTTTACTATTGTACTGGTATTAGGGAATACCTTTGCCATGAAGAGGTGTACTTTGTCTGCAACAATGTTTAAGTAAGACCCACACGAATGCCAAATTTCCTAGCAGGACATTGTCCAGAGCATCATACTGCCTCTTCTGGCTTGCCTTCTTCCCATAGTCCATCCTGGTGCCATCTTTTCCCCCAAGTAAGTAATGCACATGCACCCAAGGTGTCCACGTGATATAAAAGACAAGTTGATTCTTCAGACCAGGCCACCTTATTCCATTGCTCCATAGTCCGGTTATGATACTCTTCTGCACATTGTGGGCACTTTTGGCAGTGGAAAGGGATCAGCATGGGCACTCCATGTGGCCCCATATGCAACAAGCTGCGATGCACTGTGTGTTCTGACACCTTTATACCACAGTCAGTATTAACTTTTTCAGCAATTTGTACTACAGTAGTTCTTCTGTGGGATTGGACCAGATGGCCTAGCCTTTGCTCCTCACATGCATCAGTGGACTAAAGAAAAAGAAGGAATGCACTGGGGCTCTCAGCAACACCAAAAGGCCTGGAAGACCACAGAAGACAAAAAAAACCCTTCATTATATCTAGCCAAGTCAAGAACACTCTCATGGAGGTAGGCATATCATTGTCTACAATCAAGAGATGCCTGCATGAATGTAAATACAGAGAGTTTACTCCAAGATGCAAACCACTGGTAACACTCAAAAACCGAAAGGCCAGATTACACTTTGCTAGAAATCATCTAATAAAAGCATGCCTAGTTCTGTACAGGAAAGGCTTATGATCCAAAGCATACCACCTCATCTGTCAAACAGTGGCAGTGTAATGACATGGGCATTGTGTAGCGTGCATCGTGTAGAGTGTAGTATAGAGGCAGTGTTATGACATGGGCATCGTGTAGCGTGTAGAGTGTAGAGTGTAGTATAGAGGCAGTGTTATGACATGGGCATTGTGTAGCATGTAGCGTGTAGAGTGTAGAGTGTAGTATAGAGGCAGTGTTATGACATGGGCATTGTGTAGCGTGTAGAGTGTAGCGTGTAGTATAGAGGCAGTGTTATGACATGGGCATTGTGTAGCGTGTAGAGTGTAGTATAGAGGCAGTGTTATAACATGGGCATTGTGTAGTGTGTAGCGTGTAGAGTGTTGTATAGAGGCAGTGTTATGACATGGGCATTGTGTAACGTGTAGAGTGTAGCGTGTAGTATAGAGGCAGTGTTATGACATGGGCATGTTTGGCTGCCAATGGAACTGGCACACTGCTATTTATTGATGATGTGGCTGCTGATAGTAGCAGCAGGATGAATTCTGAAGTGTATAGAGTTATACTTTTTGCTCAGATTCAGTCAAATGCTGCAAAACTGATAAAAAAAGCACCTCACAGTACAGATGGATAGTGACCCAAAGCATACCACAAAAGCAACCCAAAATCTCTGCTTCTTAAGGCCGAGAAATTGAATTTTCTTTAATGGCAGAGTCAGTCATCTGACTTCAACTCAGTTGAGCTGCTTTTCACTTACTGAAGACAAAACTGAAGGCAGAAAGAAAGAAACAAGCGAAAAATCCTGGCGAAACAGTTACATCCTGGCAAAGCATTTCAATAGAAGAAACTCAGCATTTGGTGATGGCCATGGGTTCCAGACTTTAGGTGGTCATTTACTGCAAAGGACTTTCAACCAAATATTTAAAAATAATCCTTAAGTTTATAATTATGTTTGTTTTCCAGTTACTTTTGAGCATGTGAAGGTGGAGGGACGATGTAAAACATTGCTGTAATTCCTGTAAACAGTTAATGCAGTATTTTAATTTTAATTAAAGCCTACACTTCAATCTCATCTTTACTGTTACATCCATTGTGGAGGCAATTATTAGGCAATTTATTTATGAAAATTTTAAATTTGAATTAAAAACTACTTATGGACCTGACTGTACGTAACATGTCATGTACATGTTACAGGCATGCTTAGGATCATTTCCTGCTGAAAGAATTCATTTTGACCAAGTTTTAACTTTCTTGCTGGTGTCTTAAGGTGGTGTTTCAGTATTTCTAGATAATACTCCTTCATAATGTTGCCTTCTATTTTCTAATTGCACCCTTTTCTAGCAAAACACTACCACACATTGATGCTGCCACTCCATGCTTCACATTTGGGATTCTGTGCTTTGGATTAAAAGCCTGACCTTTTCTCCTCCACACAAAATGCTGATCATTATGGCCACCTGCACTTCGGGTGACTATACCTTTAGCCTACTTTAACTACTATTTTCAGCAGGTGTCCAATAGATAAAATCTGAAGCACACTGACGTAAATCACATTTACAGTCAACAATCACCATCAGCTAATATATGGCTGTAATGTAGCTGTTTATTTCTGAGTACAGATGAAGGAGGGATTAAACACAGGAGCAGACTGATGACTAATATGTTTGCCACAGGAGAAAAGATGCCGGAGTCATGGAGAGTTCTGGAAGTCTGGAAGTTCTAGGATGAAAGTAGAAGAATGTATGCCAGGATGAAAAAGGAGAAGGAGAAGAATAGACAAAAAAAAAAGTATAGCCTAAAATGATACAAATATTGATGGTGTTGAAGAAAATCACGTAGTAGTATACCTTAGCACCTAGACTTTTGAGGAAGCAGCTCACTCCTACCACCGTTCTAACACAGGCTAATCAGAACACCACACCATCAGGCTGAAAATATCTGCAGTCCAACAACGAGGAGTGAAAACCTCTGAGAAATGACTTACATGACTTTTCCACCAGGTATGTTGAATGTGTGTTTGAGTAAAGCTAAGATTCTAAGATCAGTATTAGAATTAGTCCCACTGTACAAGATGTCAAATTCTCAATGAGTGCGACAATGCGGGTTCTCAGAGTTAGATCATATGATCCTCTAACGATGGACCTGTGATGGAAGAATATAACAATGTTTTGCTTAAAGCGTCCATCAGCATGATCTTAGGAAGCAGCTCTTGCAGAAAACAGGCTCTTTTTTCACTGGGGATTTTTCTTTTTCTGTCCATTTCCTTTATGTTTCACCATCGCCATTACCTTAGTTGTAGCTGTTCTGGGAGTTTGCCATCCTCCTATGGGTGCATTTTAGACAAGCATCATAGCAGTGCTCACACTTAGCTATGTTAATAAAAAAGGGCCAGACCCTTGTTATCAGATATGTTTAGTTTCAATGGTAATAAATTGCCAGTCAGCACGTCGCTAAGCTGCTGATGTCAACTCACGACCAAAGATTGCTTTATGCATCTCACCGCTTTTAGTCGCCTTTATTCTTGAGCTTCACATTTTCATCTAATCTTGCAGTGATTGAGGAGAATAATTAGAACATAAAAAAACTCTTACTAAAAGAACTTATGAAAAACATTCAGATTAGTACTCAATATTTGGATGCTTAGTAAATTAGAGCCAGATTGTTTAAATAGCACCAAGACTCACTAGCATGGTCTTAATTTAGACCACCACTCTGATACTCAAACGCACACAGGCTTGGGCTCTGTCCGACTCCACACCACCTGTAGTGTATGCTATTCAGCAAGCAGCGTTTAGCGGCTCAAACAGAGCTTTCCCAGTTTCAGAGACTGGCGGTGTCCCAAACCACCAAGCCTCCATACTATCATGCTAAATAGTAAGACAGAATACTGCACAACTGGTTACTGGCGATAGCAATCATGCCACAGCTGCGGCTCACGTAAACACTGTGGCGTGCAGTTCTAAACGCACTTAAACAGGCGTATGGAAATATAGACACTATTTTTACAGAGTGATGCTCCAGAGCATTTCCATGAACACTGTTCACAGAATTCTTACACACACACACACACGCAGGACCATAGTTTAGAGTGAGTGATGAGGTGATGGTGGCAGATGCCTTGTCATTTGGAGTTTACAGCTGCTTAGCCTTTCAAGGACACACATACACAGTTGTTAGTTTGCTGGTCTCAGTCAATCAAAGCTACTTTAGGGAGCACAGTATACACACACTGCTACACACAAATAATACCACTTTATTAGTGATATAAGAAAGGCCAATGAAAAGAGATTTCGTATAAACAGTGTGCGTTATGGTCTCTCCTTGGCTACTTCCTACACATCTACAGGTGTGTTCTCTGAGATTCTGGAAACAGTTACGGAGCAACAGCTGTGGTGCAGTGCTTAATTCTGTTGCCACACAGAAAGAAGGTTCTGTGTTTGAACCTTGCAATCAACTGTGGCCTTTCTGTGTGGCGTTTGCATATTTTCCCTGTGCCTGGGATTACTCTGAGTACTCCATTTTCCTCCTGCAGTTCAAAGACATGTAGATCAGGTTAACTGGCTACTCTAATGTAATGTAAATGTGAATTGCTGTTGTCTTTCTGTGTTGAGACAGATTGGTGACCTGCCCAGTAATCAGCTGGGATTGGCTTCAGCTTGCCTGTAACCCTACAGATTAGTGGAATATGGAATAGTTCTATCATCCATGATGACTATCATGTTGGATGATTTAAATGTCAGAAAACGTGGTGTCACAAAAATAAATTGTTTCTTGGAATTTATATTTCCTTTTAGTGCGCATTTGGCAGATGCCCTTATCCAGAGCAACTTACATTTATACACATCACATCTCATTTATACAGCAGAGCAGCTGAGGGCCTTGCTCACGGTCCCAGCAGTAGGAGCTGGGCAGCCACAACCTTCTGCTCAGTAGCCAAACAAATAAAATGTTGCTTATCAAGGCTACTTCGCTATACAAGAATTCAGTAAGTATCTCTGCTGCTGTTTAAAAAGTACTAAATGTTAATATTAGTGACTAGCAGCTGCAGATGACGTGACCCAGCTTCCGTAATCCCTCATTTAGGCCAGATTTACTAAGCAGGGCATATTAGCCCGAAGCCGTAATAAAAAAAGCACCCATGGAAGAGGTCAGCTCTGCGGGTGATCCACTAACCATAAGCAAATTTATGAACACAGACGCAGCCAGTTATTTCCAATAATGACCAAAGACCAATCTACCAAGAGCAGGACAAGTTAGCGTAGGGTCGTAAGCACCCGGAGGTGCTTACTCGGAGGTTACTCTGGTTACTCGGAGGTTCCAGGTCCTCTCTGAAAATTAAGAATAACGTGCCTTGGCAATCAATATTTTCTGATAACGTCTTCCTATGGCATTGCGAATAAATTAACCCGGATGGAGAACACCTTAGTAAATCACATTGCATAACTTGTTTAAATATTCTCCTCCCCCAGATTTTGTAGTCTGAAATGGAACCTCCTATAAATACATATGCAATAATTCCAGCCACAAAAATAACTGTCTACACTTTTCCTTTCATAACCTTTTACTGCACATGTTCATGTCAGAAGAGGGTTACCCTGCTCACGCATGCTGGTTAGAAAGCTCCTGCTCAGTTCCTGAAAGTTCCTAATGATACCTCAGTCGCATGATGGATTCGGCTACTAAAAAGTACGACTTTTCTAACTTACCTGGCTAAATAATGCTGCTTGCTAAGTAGTATTCATTACAGTTGGTGTAATTTTTGCCATAATATTTAGTGTACGAGTATGGCCTGTGTGTATGCATACAATGAATAGTATGTGATAAATGATGCTGTAGCCATACATCCATGGCTAAGTCTAAAATGCCAAATAGTTCATAAATAATATGCAGTATAACAGCAAGACTAAAAGCTCTCAGCAGTATCTCTATGGCTGTGTCACCAAATTGCATCTGACCCAACACCCATGGCCTTAGTTCTTGAAAGTGATAGTAGAAGGTCACATCCTAAAATAGTGACCTTGCTCTTCAGGTTGTCCACTCCACAAGAAGCGAGAGTGAGTGGGGCTTAAAGTCTTTTAAGTGGAACACTATCTGTCTTGGCTATCTCAGTCCGCTGGTAGCACTTAATCCTGACAGCGCAAATGAGAGTTAAACAGTGAGTCTGAGCAGCCTGTGGTGGTATTTGAACAAGCATGTGTGGTTTAACATTACTGCCTGGAGCAGGTCGTTATTGACACATACACTATCTGACAGGTATTTTTAGGTTACAGTCATGTCCAAAATACTGAGAACATGAGCAGGAACTGGTTCTGATTTATCATTTAGGGCTCCCACTGATGCGGCCCGGGTTTGAGTCCCGGTTGCGTCAGGAAGGGCATCCGGCGTAAAAAACGTAGCCAAATCAAACATGCGGACACAAATGGCTCTGCTGTGGCGACCCCTATCGGGAGTAGCCGAAGGAGATCAATATACGCTATATGGACAAAAGTATTGGGACACACTTGCTAATTATTGAATTCAGGTGTTCCAATCACACCCATAGCCACAGGTGTATAAAATCAAGCACCCAGCCATGCAGTCTCCATTTATAAACATCTGTGAAGCAAAATGAAGAACTCAGTGACTTCAAGCGTGGTGCTGTGACAGGATGCCACGTTTGGAATAAGACGGTTCGTGAAATTTACTCCCTGCTGGATATTCCACAGTCAGCTGTAAGTTGTGTTACTGACAAGTGGAAGCGTTCAGGAACAACAGCAATGTAAAGTCACAGTGCGGGTCAACGACTACTGAGGTCCATGGTGCGTAAAGGTCCCAATGTTCTGCTGAGTCCAAAACCTGAAGGGTTCCAAACCTCCACTGGCATTAATGTAAGCAAAAAAACAGAAGGAGCTTCATGGAGTGGGTTTCCACGGCCGAGCCGCTGCATGCGAGCCTCACATCACCGAGTCCAATGCCAAGCGTCAGATGGAGGGGTGTAAAGCACCAGCACTGGGCTGTGGAGCAGTGGGAACATGTTCTATGGAGTGATGAATCACGCTTCTCTGTTTGGGAGTCAGACGGGCGAGTCTGGGTTTGGCGGATGCCGGGAGAACGTTACCTGCCTGACTGCATTGTGCTGACTGTGAGGTTTGGTAGAGGAGGGATGATGGTGTTTGGGCCCCTTACTCCCAGTGCAGGGCAATCTTAATGTTTCAGCATACCAAGCCATTTGGGACAACACTATGCTTCTTACTTTGTGGGCACAGTTTGAAAACATGTAAATAAAACATGTTTCCCAGGGTGCAACTCTGCTGCTGAAGTTGGGCTTTAAGTCATAGTATGACATCACAGCACAAGTGGTAGCAGTAAATACACTGAAAATGAGAAGCATATTTACACATATACATCTATCTTTCATGTGTTTTGTGTGTGTGTGTGTGTGTGTGTGTGTGTGTGCGTGCGCTGAGTGGGATATTCTGAACTCTACACTGAGGTTGTCTGGAATAGATCAGTCAACACATATCACTCATACGCACACACTGACTGTAAGGGTTTATCAATGACCTTTGTCGAAAACACACAAAGGATCAGCGAGTGTTGCATTTGGACGATGGTGGCATCCCTGAAACACACACACACACACACACACACACACTATAAGTCTAACTGACCTACTTTAATAATATAATTTAATATAATATAAAATAATATAAATTACACCATATACATACTCCTACGAGAGAGAGAGAGAGAGAGAGAGAGTGCTAAACAAGAGAAAAACAATGCTGACTACCTGGAATCCAAGAACTGTGCATGTGTCATTTATTTGAATGAACCACAAAGAAAATCAAGGTAGGTATAAATACATACATCGAAGTTGTACAAATGAGGTGAACTTACCTGCCTGGAAGCCAGAAAAGAAATAGAAAACAGGAAGAGGAGCAAAAGAGGAAGCAGAACTGTGCCAAGTGGTTGAGATAATCTAATAACCAAACACACTATATGGCTAAACGTATGTGGACACCCCTGAGTCTGGGTGTTTTAGTCATGCCAAATGCTAATTGCTGATTGATCAAATCAATCACATCACAATGAAATCTCTATACAAATACTGGCAGTAGAATGGGCCGTACCATGTGTGGCTCCATGCCCTTCTGCTCTATAGAAATGAAGCCACAATTTCTCTGCCATGTTGTCATATCTGGAGCCAGAGTCTTGGCTCTGAAACTCATAGGAATGGGCGGTGCTACACATTACAGCAGACAGCCATGGGCCTGAGACCTGTGGTTGCTTCACTTTTTAGAGACAATGTCCATGTTTTTTACAGTCATTGGGTCATACTGAAGAGCTCAGTGAACATGGCAGTCTTATAGGATGCCACCTTTTCCATACGTCTGTGAAACTTCTGCCCTGCAAGCTCTGCCTCAGTCAAATGTGAGTGCGATTATTGTTAAATGGATGTGTCTTGGGGCAACAACAACTCAGCCACGATGCAGATCATGCAAACCCGCAGAGCGGCGTAGCCGAGTGCTGACGTGCACAGTGTGTAACAATTGCCTGTCCTCTGTTACACCACTCACTACAGAGTTCCAAACTGCCTCCTGGAGCAACATAAGCACAAGAACTGTGCGTCAGGAGCTTCGCACATTGGGTTTACATTGCTGAGCCGCTGCACACAATTCTAAGATCACTATGTGCAATACCAAGCATGGTTTGGAGTGGTGTAAAGCAGCGCCACTAGACTCTGGAGCAGCGCAAATGTGTTCTCTGGAGTGATGACTCATGCTTTATTATTGCCAGTCTGATGGAGGAATCTGGGTCTGATGGATACCAGGAGAATCCTACCTACCAGAATGCATAGTGCCAACGTAAGGTTTGGTGAAGGAGGGATAATGGCCTTTTTTCTTTCACCAGGGACATTACTTATTCTAAGGAATTTTTATGGGTAAAGTTACACAATTTAAATAAAATGAGTTGTAAGTGTAGCAAACGAGTGCTTGGTCAGCTTATCCTTCAAGCGATGGGCATGTTTTCTGTACACAAGAGAGCATCAGATTAACAAAACATTGGCATTGCTTAATTATTCTGATGTAACTATGACACAGCCTTTGTGTATGTATGCCTTTGTGTGTGTCTGTATGTGTGTGTGTTGAGTAAAGTGTGTTGACTGACCTATCCTAGCCAACCTCTGCGTGGAGTACAGAATATCTCACGTAAGGTGTATTCCCTGGTATGCCGATTTGTCTGAAAGCCACAGCTGCTCACTTGGCTGTGTTTACTGCCACCACTTGCTGTGATGTCATCACAAGTCTCTTTATAGACATCAGATCAGGAGCAGAGCATAATTCCTATCTATACAATGCTCCCATTCGGGGTTGTGCATCATCCGTTATCCACTCATTCACTTGGCATGGGTTTTCCTCCGGATGCCCTTTCTGATGAAACCCTACAAATTTATCCGGGCTTGGGACTGGAACTACAACTGCACTAACTTGTGCACCCCAGTGGCTGGGACCATTCACACCTATGGGCAATTTAGAGTGGCCACTTGACATAATCCACATGTCTTTGAACTGGAGGAAACCGGCACGGAGAGAACATGCAAACTCCGCACAGAAAGGCACCCTTGTCAACCTGGGACCTTGCTGAGAGGAAACAGTGCTAACCATTGCACCACCATGCCACACATTTATAAATATGCATTCTTTATTGTATGTAATTAAATAATGAATTGTTGTCATTAGCATATGTAATTATTGTTACTATGAATCATTGTGTTTTTGTAAGTATAGAACGAGCCCTTCATATGCACACAGGGAGCGGGTCCACCTCTACGGAGCCGCCATGTTGTGGCGCTACAGTAGCCCAGAACGGGCAAACCTCTAGAGACGTTCACGTTTTTACAAGCCGCCGTGAGAATCCGGAAGGAAGCAACAAAATGTCGACAAAGTTGAAGAAAGGAAGACGAGGAAGAAGAAAGAAGAGGAATCATTTTTTTCTGGGGCTGGTTAACAAGTTTGAGAAGCCAAATTTTGAAAAAACAGAGGATCATACTTCTTATTTAGCACCGAAGAAGCAAGTGAGCGTGAATGTTAGTATTTGGAAGTGTGCTACGGGCTCCTGACGGCCAACGTACGTTCTAAAACATGCTTGGAAAGGGAGGGGCATTCAGGTGCAGAAACCAGAAAATCAAACACAAGATGTAAAGTCTCAGAAATTCCTTTGTAAACAGGGCAAGACTTGAGCCAATGAGGACTGTATAAGTCTTCTTCTTCTTTGCCAACATCCTTACTGTTGCATTGCTGCCACCTTCTGGATCAATCCATCACCTCATCCATCATCACATCACCACGCATAAGTCATGTTAATTAGCCCAGGGTCTTTCAGAAATTTAAAAAGTCAACTTCTTACTCTTTCACTCACCAGAGTTTCTAAAGTAGTTTTAACTTGTATCAAACCCATCCTCTGCATTTCTGTACAAATCTCTTCTCGCTCTGCTGTGTACCTCCTGCATGGTATAAGTATATGCCTGGTTGGATGCTTTCCATTTTAACTACTTTTCTGCCAATTTGTCGACCTTTTCATGTGTGCTAGAACCCCCAGCTCCCTTCCTTGCTACTCCCATGACTGCCAACAGAATCTCATAGATTCAAAGAGTCGGTCTTGCCGACTCTGAGATGTACCGAACCCAATACTTTTGATAGCTGACACTTAGTCAGTGCACACGAACTCATTGAGGCTGGATCTCTTCAGTCCATTGTACTGCCATCAGTACAGATACCGCTCCACTGAGTATACAGTACATTCAGGAAGTTTGATGTTCTTTTAAAAATCTCAATATTCTAACCGTAGCCTACAATAGCTGCTCCTGCAGCACCTGTCTCAGTATCCAAGGAGCATATATTAATTATAAGCAGAGTATATTAACCATGAGTAATGGAAGATGTAACGCAAGTCTCGGCTGTAGTCTAGTATTTTGGTGATAGGGACCTCTGGTGGTGTGGGGTGGAATTGTCAAGTAAATGTCATGACACCAGTACCAGTAGGAAATTGAAGACAATTTTGGGTCCTACCATTTCTTATGAAAGTGAATTACAATGGACAGGCCAAGGCCACAAACAATATAATACATTTCCTAGAGATTATTTGATCATCAGATTTGGAAAAAATGTATTTTAGTTTCTATGAATTCATACAAACTAGTATAAAATTCAGTAACCTTTCATATAAATTATAGAATGAAAACAAAGCAGAGAAGTCCTTTAAATTATTGTGGGTTGTGGATTATTGAGATTCACAACACTGCCATGAAGAAAACATATTAAAGTGTTCTTGTGTCTGACCTTTAACCTTTTGACATTCTCAGGTCCGAGTCGTCTGTTAGGTGCGGATTGTGAGGCGTTGGAGGTGAAACGGCAGCGACAGCAGCGAGCACTAATGCTGTGTGAAGTCTGTAATATTCACCTGAACTCCAGCGCTCAGGCTCAGATCCACTACAACGGCAAAACTCACCAGCGCCGACTACGGCAAGCCAACAGGGCCAAAACCGGTGGCGGAGCCAGAAACAGCACGGGTAACAATATCTGCAATTTGAGTTTTTTAGTCTCTTTGTATTTATATATCTATAATGCGTCTGTGAGACAAACTCCAAAGAGTTTAGGCAGTTCTATTTCTAACTCCAGTTTAGTCACTTTTAGCTAGGTTATGTCCAACAAAAATAATTTGAAGCAAATTTGACTGGAATTATTTAAGGCAAATTGAGTAAAAAGATTTAAGTCTTTGAATCAAGTATTTCCCAGAAATTCTTTGAGGCACATTTTATCCAGAATTTTCAAAAGGTAGTTCTTGTTTTCACCCAGAATTCATTGCAGTAAATGTTCTCTGGAGGAACTTTAATCCCGCATTTCAAAGCATATTTCCGCAAATCTCTCCTTAAACATTTCCTGAACCCGTACCAGCTCCAGCACTGGTTCCTCGTCAGTGTGTATTTTTGAGGGGTGTGTGTGCATGTTTGTGTGTGTGTGAGCCTTAATTACAGATCATCAGACACACTTTGCAGCAATGACAGTAAAGCATTTAGTTCTCTTCCCTCGTATTGTGACTGCTTTACCTGTACCTTGTTTCCTCTTCATTAGTTTGTGAGTTTATAACTTTTTTTCATCTACTTTAATTTTAGCTGGTACTTAATAACACAGGGAATGTAGTGCTCCTAGTTGTCAGGTTTCTGCAGCATTTCTGTTTCCGGTTTAGGATTTACACCTACCACGTGTTACCTTCCCTTCCCTGCGCCTGGTCTCTATCCATCTGTTACAAACGTACCATGAAGGGATAGCCTTAGCAGTAACACACTGGTGCTGTAAATCCCCCAGTTCTCTAAAAGCACTAATGCTGATGGGGCAGACTGGAACTGGAGGGATTATTTTTGTGACGTTTTAAAAGAAACACTTTTGGTTTGTGGTGTGAGAGGGGATCTGTTCTCTTAATGCCCCAGAACAGCAGTTATAATTACATTCCTCTGAATGACTCTAATTAGATTGTACACCAGGGGATGGATGGAGAGAGAGAGAGAGAGAGATGAGGCTGAAAAGCTGCTCTAGTCTCCCTGTAATCCCCAGAGCTGATAGAAACAGTTTTATCTGTTCCAATGCAGACGCTCGGAAGGTGAGCAACTAAAAGAAGCGATAAAACCAAAAAGTAAAAAAAACCAAAAAACCCTTTATTATTGATGAGAAAGGTTGCTAATTCATCGTCGATAAACAAGGCCAATTTGAGTGTCTTCAAAAATATATCAAAATATATATATATTTTGTTTTCACGGAAAGTATAGTGTCTTTATATTAACTTTAAATGTTTGAGCTTTTGTTGTAGTAGACTGATCAAATTTGTCCAGGCACGAAACATACAGTGGGGCAAAAAAGTATTTAGTCAGCCACCAATTGTGCAAGTTCTCCCACTTAAAAAGATGAGAGAGGC
>JAQMYM010000006.1:1678611-1691255 GCA_030014255.1 Parauchenoglanis ngamensis
TTCTTCTTTTATGGCATGCAAGTCTGGACACTGCCACTCCTAGCAGTTTCCACACCTATACAAACATTCCTTTCTCAACTTTAACACTATGAGCATGTACACAGTAATACTTCAGTGAAATTTCTATTACAGTGTGCTACTCGGGACTATCGTCTACTTTATTCAGTATGGTTGCTTGTCGCAATTTTGTGATGTTGGCGCTTAAACGGTTAATTGTTGAATTTATTAGCTTATGTGAAACATAAACGTGACTAAATATGTTATTGTCAGTAAACATATAAATGTCTAATTCTCAGAGTTCCTACGTGTTGCAGTAACACCAAAACTATATTTGTGCAACCCAGTAGGTACCTGTCACAATCAGCAACAACTTTTCAAGAAGCAAGACTTTTCAAAAACATTGTTGTGCAGTTGTGTTATTTTGATAATCGAATCTATATTGTTCGTGCTAAGAACATATCTTTTATCAGCACTACAGAGTTGGAAAATAGGTAGATTAACTTTTTCTTCCCTTTTCGTAACCTAATTGAATCAAATTGCTTTGCTACTTGCTGCCTAACACAACATATCAAAGCTGTTCTGGATAGTTAAAGTACTTCTCACATTACCACAAGCAAATGATAACATTACTCACATTAAAACACAAGTTATGTCATGAGGCCAGCAGGGTAGTGTACTGTAAAGAGTTTCATAAAGTAGAGAAAGTTTGAGATGTTTCTTCTCCTCCATTTTACTCAAACGTGTTTTTACGAAGTGATGTAGCACATGCGCAGTGTGCTTCATAATGCAGTTCAATGAAAAAGTATTGGCAATTACTTTTATTATCGATGTTGTTGCAGTCCTTATGCATTTTAAAATTGTAATCCTGTCATTCAAACAACCTAATTATTTTTCCACCAGAAACTCAATTGTAGCAGTATCTTACTTGCATTTTCTTTCTTTAGTTGTTGCATTTACTGTGGCTTACAACCAGAACAAACAGCTGATTGGGGAGAAGGGCCTTACACCTTGCAAAGACTATCTGCGTAGTGTCAAACGCTATGTGGGTGGTAAGATCAACATGGCTGCACTCTCATACACACCCACTGTTTTGTGGTTCTTGGACTGGAAAGACATGAATGCCAACCTAGATGGCATCGCCCTGGCAGGATTGGCACTTTCTGGCTTTGTCCTCTTATTAGGGAAGGCCAACATGATTATCATGGCAGTGCTGTGGATCCTATATCACTCTATAGTGAATGTTGGACAGCTGTGGTGAGTGACGGTACATAAATGTGTCACTTAACTTGCTGTAGTCCTTTACCCCATTTGAGGTGCTATTGCAACTGCTAGTGTAAAAGAAATAAAGGTTTAAGGTAGCCTACTCTAGTCCTTAAATTTTTATTCAGACCTTGATAAGTTAGACCCAAATATTTCTTCATTGTTTTAAGCAAATATAACACTGTTTCTAAATTGTTATACTCTCTTCTTTTTGCTTTTTAGGTATTCCTTTGGTAAGTAAATACTTATTTGTCATTATTTATGAAAATTGTAAGATCAGAATACTGTATCTGCAGAGCCATTTCCTCTTCTTTAGAGTCTGAGTAGAAATTACTATTAAATATCAAGGAGATGAGAGAAGTGTGATAAAGGCAAAAATATTTATGACACATGGCCTGTAGGCCAAATACAGCCCATCAGCTTGTTTCATTTGTGCCATGTGAACTTGGAAAACATCATACTGAAGACGTCACTGCAGCGCCATAGTATAGTGACCGGATTTGCATGCTGCAAGATCTCACAGCTCACAGTCCTGAAATGCAGGTTAAAATCAACGCATATGTTGTGCATGTTACACTTGCATCTAAAAACAGAAGCATGCCACTGCTAGCCACAAAACATGGATGCTTGGCTTGGAAAAAAGAAAGACCCAGCTAAAGACCAGACTACAGCTAATGCTAGCCAGACTAACTCCAGTGAGCCTACTTGTTCTGATAATACAACCCCTGGCAAACAGTATGGACTAGCTGGTCTTGGAGGATGTTCATTCTGCCGTTTTCCTGTATCAAAAATACAAATCACAGGTGTGATACAAAACTACTTTATGTAACAGCTGAATATTCTTGCTTTGTAAAACATACCTCAAAAAAATGTAATGAAATTGTTGTAATTAATGGCACTTTTTTTTTTTTTTTAGATCAAATAGAAGAAAAAAATTATGGATTCACTTGATGAGGAAAGAATTATGGAATCATGAACCAAAAATCACAATTATTACACTATTGAATTGATCTATTGAATTCCTTGAGGCATGGACTTCACTAATGAAAAACAATATTCTTCATCAGTCAGGTTCCAACCTTCTTGTATAGCAGTTGGCAGATCAGCTTTGCAGGAGGGAGCCTTGTCATGGACCATTTTTTTTCACCTTAGGTGTAAAAAAAAAAAGAAAAAAAAAAAAAAAGAGGTTTTTTTACAGTCGTAAAAAAAAGTCCCGGACTTTTTTGAGTCCTGGACTGTTTGCTGGCCATGTTGTTGAGTTGATATTCCTTTTCTGATGAAAGGTTTTAACACACTTTGTTCTGTGCCAAGATGCATTATCCTGAAAAATGACCACCAAACCTACTTTCAATAGATAGAATGAGGAAAAGTCTCCACATGTACACATGTGCATTTACTGAGGTAATATTAGAGGAAATAACTGCCATCTCCCCTGGTCCTTTACCTGACATGCAAGCCATCATGCATTGATCAGCAAATCATCATCTTATTTTCTTCAGGCAGTCATCTTTATATGTTTCATTAGAGTGGCACCGAACAAAGGTTCCAGCATCATGTCCTCGGCCAACACAGACTCGTGATTCATCACTGAATATCACTTTCATCCAATCATCCACAGTCCATGACTGCTTCTCTTTAGCCAACTGTAACCTTGTTTTCTTCTGTTCAGCTGTTAATGAAGATTTATGTTTGGCTTTTCTGTATGTAAATCCCATTTCCTTTAGCCGATTTCTTACAGTTCGGCCACAAACATCGACTCCTGTTTCTGCCCATTTGTTGTACTTTTTCTACTTCCGAGGCATATTGCTTTGTATTTTCTGTCATGATGCTTTGACGTCTTCCTTGGTCTACCTGTATGTTTCCCTTTTACAACCTTCCCATTTTGTTTATAATTGCTCCAAAATTTTAGATACAGCTGACAGGGAACAGCCAAGATATTTTGCCACACACTGTGTTGAAGTACCTTCTTGAAGGAGTTTTATAATCCTTTCCATTGTCTCAACTGGCAGCAGTCTTGTTGGGGCCATGTTTCCTGCCAGTCAGTCAGTTGCAACAGCTTGTTAAAGTCTACAAGCACTCTCTTTTTTAACTGCATATTTTTTTTATTTGACTCATTGGCATATTTTGATTTGTGCAGGTATTTGATTTAGAAATGCAAATTACAAGGTGATAATCATTGAGTGATTCCATAATTTTTTCCTTTACTCGAGCAGGAAAATGTGCTATTAATTACAACAATTTCATTTAATATTTGTGAGGTATTTTTTTTTTATAAAATGCCTTCTATATGCCTTCTTAGAAGAAGGTTACTATTAAATAAAATAGTTTTGTCATACCTGTGATTTATTTATTTGTTTATTTATTTATTTATTTATTTTTGGGCTACAAAGTAATACAGCTGAATCAACATATTCCAAGAGTAGTGATTTTGCCATATTTTTGCCAGAGGTTGTAGGCATGCTAAAAAAAAAAAAAACCTTCAACAAAAAAAAGCATGTTTCTGATAGTATTGAATGTTCATACTGTTCTGATAATTGTACTTATTGAACCTATGGATGAAAGGATAGCATACATTGTTTGTTTCACTGATGAGAGGATTATAAAATTAGAGCTTGTAAACTCTGCATAAATGCACTTATTTTATCTCAAAGTATTTAAAATGTGCATTTTGTTTTAGTGATGTGAGGAAATAAAAACTCAGTCTGTTAACGCAATCTAAATGCATTTATTTGGTTTTATTTATAAAGTATTTAAGGTGCATGTGTTTTCAGGTGAATGCCCTGTCCATTTGCAGCCTGTGAGTTAATATGTTATTCTGTGTAATTCTGGAGTTGGGGGTTCTCTGTCTCTGTCTAAAACAACCAGACTTTTCCCTATCAAAGCAATACTTCTCTTGTTAGTCCTCTCTAGCATCTGGGGAGGGGGACAGAAGGTCAGGAAATGACTAACTAAAAACAGTTTGTGATCTTTACAATTCTTATTTTAACCATTTAAGGTACAATCTTCTATCAGCCAATCTTGACATATTAATACTGCTATCATAGAATTCCTTCTATGAATTCCTACTTCCATAGAAGTTGTAGGGAGAAGTAGGTCCCATCCTGTACCAGTATTTACGGCATCATTTTTTCCCCTAAAAACAAAAAAAAAAGGGATTTGAATTTGAAAACAGGAGCTACGTCACAAGAACTGTTGCTATAACTACCAGTTAGCTATATTTAGGGATGCCACTGAAAAAATATATGGTCAAAAGAGCAGTTTTGGTTTCAGAGGGAAGAAATGGGCAAATATTTTTGACCCAAAAGACAAAATAGGCCTACGATGACGTTTCAGGTCTAACACTTTACAAATACTTATAAAATAATGTTAATGGTTATAATAACAAGAAACTGCTTAAATATGCTGGAGATTTTTGGATGGGTGCTTTCCTGCTCTCTCCTGTGCTCTCCTTCACTTGGAGCAGCATCAACACTCTTTATTTACAATTAATCAAAACACATCAGATATACTGGGTAAATGACCCTAGGCATACAGACGCAGGTGTGTAGCACCTATACAAGGTCAGTAGCCATAAAAAATTGATTTTGCATAATATGATGGCAAACGTGATGGAAGTCTCAAAGATATAATGGTGAATTAAGCTGTTTGGTACAAATTGATATCAAAGTTACATTGGATGACAAGAGGCATGGCAACCAAATGATACCCATGAACAAGTATTACACATCAAAGCTAGAGGTGAGCTTTTGTTTGTAAATTTCTACTAACACCCTCTTGAAATTTCTTATGTTTTGCTCATGACAGGAAAACTGTCTCACAATCTGTGACCGGTTGTTCCATACCGGTACCATCCTTGATTTTAAAATAAATGTAAAAAAAAGCATTAAAACAATTCAGTTCTAGCTCTTGGTTGGTACAGTGGTAATCACACAACCCCTTTGTAAAAGGATTATTTTGAATTCTGATGTTTAATTATTTTTTTAAAACTGTTTACTGCCAAGTTGCCAGGTTTTAAGCAAAATGTCCATTCTAACAACATCTCAAAAACCATACAAAATGACCAGAACCTTTTTGTCTTCGCATTGGAAACAGGGTAACCAAAAATCTTAATGATTCAAAGAAATTTGAAAATGGTAAATTCCTTTAGGAACATGGAGTTTGACATTGATCTGATTTTCCCCACATAATGTTGAAGACTGATGCATTCTGTCTGAAAAACCTTTATATCCTGTCTAGTCACACTGAACAAAGGAATGTTCTGCAAGCATTTCATGTGAGGAAACCTACCATAATAATGGTCTAAAGTAATGGCCTAAAATCCCTCCAAGCCAATATGCAGGACTGATCAACAGTTACCACAAATGTGTTTAGTTATCGCTGCACAAGAGGGTCTGAAAGCAAAGGTTTACATACTTTTGCCACTCGTAGATATTTACTTTTGGATCATTTTCTTAAAAAAAAAACTATAATATTTTTGTCTCATTTACTTAATTGGGTTCTCTTTATATACTTTTAGGACTTTTGTGAAAATCTGATGATGTTTTAGGTCATATTTATGCAGAAATATAGAAAATTCTAAAGGGTTCACAAACTTTCAAGCACCACTGTATATATTTTACTTGCATACATGTATAGTCATTTCAGCTCTGTTGGCTTTTATGGAGGTTAAGAGTAGTCACCAAATGCAAATCAGCCATGCATGCACTTGGTAATTTATGGGTAATTGGCATTAATTGACATACACACGTGAGTATGAAGAAAATCAGCATTTCCAAAACTCCAGAAGAAATTTTACATTTTTTTGGCTTGTGCAAAGTTTAGACAGAATTTTACTGAACGGTTGATGATTGAAGGCCCCATAAACTTAAACTTGGACATAAACTTTAACATTGAAGCTGATGGGCTCCTCTTGGATGTTCTATGGGTTACTGACTGCCACGTGTTCATTATTTCATCACCATTAACAGATATTCACATGTATAATACTGTGTAAATTTCATTACCATTACCACCATTTTGTAGATTTTTAGTTAATATTGTCCCAATTTTCACAGGTTTCCATAGTATTAAGCATTGTCCCTTTTATGCAGTTTTACATTCTGTATGATTATCATGTTTTTTGTGCCCATGTGTGCATGCAGGTTGGGAGAGCCAGCTACTTGAGACAGGATTCCTTGGTATTTTTCTGTGTCCTCTATGGAGTCTTACACAGATTCCCCATCACTGCCCACCTTCTCTCATTTCCATCTGGTCTTTCCGCTGGCTCATAGTGCGAATCATGCTAGGGGCAGTAAGTATGGCACACTAACATGACATATGATGACACACACAATATGGGCAAAGGTTTGTGAACACCTGACCATTGTTACATCACATCAACATCACAGTCCAGATTTAATTCCCCCTTTGCTATTATAATAACCTCCACTCATCTGGGAACTCTTTTAATTAGATTGGAGCATGGCTGTGGGAATTTGTGTCCATTTAGCCACAAAAGCATTAGGAGGGTGCAGTCTGCTCTCAGTTTATCCCACAGGTGTTCAGGGGGATTGAGGGGTTGATAAATAATAAATAACCAAAAGGGGTTATTAGACTATTTTTCCTCATGTTCCATCTTATGTTTCTTTAATACTATACCTATTGTTACTGTTTTGTGCTCAAATGGACCTAAATCTTTAAAGCCATAAAAGATATTTAAATACTATTAACATTTTAATAAACACATGTAAGTGATGAGAAAATACCAGAGAAATTCTCCACAATTTATTAAAATACCATTACTCTATTAAAAATGATGACATTATTTGCATAATAGTGGCTTTAATGCTGTTAGGATACCAGTTGCACTGTCAGTCAAATTTGCGCTTCACACATGGTCAGATCACCTCTCAATGCATTACACGGTCATTCTCTTTGTATGACTTCTGTTTGCTTTATGTTCAGGCTCACCCTCTAATATTATATCAAAGATCGAAAGTTTTAGGCCGCATAAATAAAACCAAATTAAAACTGTTTTTCTCTGTTGAAGGTGGTACAAAGCAGATTATCTAAATAAAGCTCTCACAAATGGGGCTTTAATTCACCTGCCATACAGGTGATAAATAAAATGTCTACACACCTCTCTTAAAATTGCAGGTTGTTGTAATGTTAAAAAAAAATGAAACCAAGATATATCACGTTAGATCTTTTTATACCTTTAATGTGATGACACCAAGCAAAATGTACATGAACAACAAAAGTTTAGAAAACAAGCCGAAAACTAATACAATAGACCTGGCTGCATAAGTGTGCACACCCCTTAACTAATACTTCGTTACAGCACCTTTTGTTTGTAATACAGCACTCTTTTTGGGTATGAGTTTACCAATGACTACAATTTTATACCTCCTGAGTATGAATGGCCAAAAGTATGTGAACACCCCTCCTAGTTATTGTGTTCAGGTGTTTCAGCCACACCCATTGCTAACAGGCACATTACCTGCAGTCATGCAGGCTCCATAAACAAATATCGGCAGTATAATGGGTCATCCTGAAGAGCCCAGTGACTTTAAAGGTGGCACTGTCATAGTATGCAACCTTTGCCACAAGTCAGTTTATAACATTTGAAACGGAATTAATGAGGATCAACAGTGGCCCAGCCCTCTTAGCACATCACCACAAATTAATTACTCCTTTCTTTCTGACAGTCTCTAGACACTAAGCTTTTGGGGATTGTGTGGTGGTGCTTGAAATTTTGTGAACCATTTAGAATTTTCTATATTTCTGCATAAATATGGCTAGATAGGACATCAGATTTTCACACAAGTCCTAAAAAGTGAAACCAATTAAACAAATGAGATATTATTCTTGGTCATTTATTTATGGACAGATGTCCTGATATTTTTCCTTCAGAATTTGCTGGTATAATACAGAATTCATTGTTTCATCAATGATGGTAAGTTTTCCTGGCCCAGATGCAGCACAACAGGCCCAAACTATCAAAATGCCACCTCCATGTTTCAAAGAAGGGATAATCATCTTCTGCTGGAATTAAGTGTTTTCCTTTCTCCAAACATAACGCTTCTCATTTAAATAAAAATGTTCACTAATCCATTCACAGAATTTTTCTCATGGTTTTCTGGCTTGTCCACGTGATTGTTAGCAAACTGTAGATGGCAGCAATATTCTTTTTGGAGAGCAGTGGCTTTCTCCTTGCAAATCTGCCATGCACACCATTGTTCAGCGTTCTCCTGATGTGGACTCATGAACATTAACATTATCCAGTGTGAGAGCTGCCTTTAGTTGCTTAAAAGTTACGATGGGTTCCTTTGTGACCTTGCAAACTATTAAACGCCTTGCTCTTGGAGTGATCTTTGTTAGTCGACCTCTAATGGAGAGGATGAAAATTATCTTGAGTTTCCTCCATCTGCCTGTCTGAAACTCTTTAGAGGTTTTGTAAACTTCTCCAGCCTGATGAGCATCAACAACACCTTCTAAGGTCCTCCTTTGCTCATGCCATAATACACGTCCACAAGCATGTGTTGTAAAGATCAGACTTTGATAGATCCCTGCCTTTTAAATAAAACAAGGTGCCCACTCAGCACCTGATTGTCATCTCATTGATTAGAAACATCTGACCCTAATTTCACCTTCATATTAACTGCCAGTCCTAGGGTTACTTTTAGGACTTGTGTGAAAATCTGATGTGTTAGTCATATTCCTGAAGAAATATAGAAAATTCTCAAGATTTCACAATCTTTCAAGCACCACTGTATTTCAGATGTTGAGTCTGCTGATAGGATGCAGATTGAGCATACTGAAAGATGTGTTTACCTGTTTGCATCTGGATCAGTTGGAGAGAAGAGTTAGCAAACAAATATTTAAAAAGTAAACTAAAAATAACCTCATGAGAATAGTGGATAATCAAGCTATGTCTACTTATCAACAGTTAAAATCCCCTGAAACTTCTGGATTTTGACTGTACTATTAAATGATGTATCTTTTTTCAAAATTTCAATTTGTATCAAGTTGAGATGGGGTTGTTAATTTTTTAAGGGATTGATCAAGATCAGAGGAGATTATTGTTGGAGGGACCTGACCTGCATGGACTATCACTATGAGGTAAGTAGGTTTGTATGTAAGGGGAGAGCCAGCACAGTTGTAGCATTTTTTTTTTCTCGGAATCAAATTACTCAATGATTATTAGAATTAAAGACTATACAGTTATGTACCGTTGAGGTTAGTCGTTTACATACTGTCATCATGGACATGAATGTCATGGAAATATTGAAAACCACAAAGTGGATCACAAACTGAACGCCAAAGCCAAAACACAGATTAGGTTCTGGAATTTCGGAACAATGTATAAAGCAGGAAAACTCCAAGTCACCAAAGAAATTCAGCGTTATCACCTGGACAGCCTGGGTGTGAGTGAGAGCAGATGGATTGGTACTGGAAAGATGCAATCAGCCACAGAGGCAACAGTGCTGCACTTTAGCAGAGATGACACTCAACATCAGGAAGGAGTTGCCAGGGAGAGTAGTTTGATGGAGCGAAGATCCATGAACAGCAGACTGATGATAGTAAGAATAAGAGGCAAGCGTACAAACCTAATCATCCAATACTACTCTGTAAACTAATGACGGCACAGATGAAATTAAAGACGAATTTTATGATCAACTTCAATCAACTATCGCTAAGGCACACCGGCATGACCTCCTCATTGTGATGCGTTAACACCCAATGCGAGAGAGAGATTGAAAGAAAAGAATGTGGCATGGTAAATCAGGGCTCCAGATGGCAACTAAATTGGTCACCAATGCAACTAGATTTTTTATTTTGCGACTAAGTTTCAAATTCCAGTGACTGCCTCTCTCAATCCAAGAAAAAGTAAAATAGAAATAAAAAAGGCAAGAAAAGTGGCAGCTTTTAATTATGTGCATACAATCTCAACCCATCGTCTGCCTTTCCTGCTACAGTATCACATGATTAACGCGTGGATCGATCCAGAGCAGGGTTGACAGATTGAGTCATTTTGGGTTGTTTTTGAATTGCATGTGAACTTTTGTCATTAGCGAGCAGGTTTTGTCAAATCATCGTGTTGGAAACTCTTCACGCTATCTGGTAACCTGTTGCACACAGTGATCTAAAATAGAAGAAAAATAACGAACTATATGAGGAACATTCTGTTTTACATCTGTTATATTATACAATGAACAGTTTAACTGTTAACAGTCTTCTGCTACCACGGCTCTGGCACCTGGAAGACAGTTCAAATCGGCTTCCTCCTTGGATACAGGAGTTCGCTTGGTTAAAGTATGACCAGGGTAAATGTACTGCAGCTTTTGTGCACAAACAGGACAAGAAAATGTTGTTAAAACAGAATTCATTAGTGGTACTAGCCATTTTAAAAAGGAAACCGTGAAGAAGCATGGTGATGGTTGTATTCAGTATACTGACTGGCGCAGTGATGACATCATAATGGTTGATCACAGTGACCGTGAACTTGAAGAGTAATTAGGTTCTATACTATTTGTACATACATTTGTGGCATTCATTTCATATTTATACTGTTATTTATTCTTGTTATTAAGTGTAAGACACATGTTCAGTGTTCATATTTCTAGTGTTTATTCATGTTATGTACAAGACAATGCAGAAGTGACTCTGGACTTGAAGTATTGCTTGTTGGTAAACATTTGAGTTCTTCATATTTCTGTGCCATTCATTCTTCTGCTATTAAGTAGAGGATGATGAAGACGATATTAGGTAGATCAGATAGCTCAGGTGGGAGTAAGTAAAGGCAGTGTTAGGTAGACCAGAGACAAAATGTGCCATTTTTATTTATTTCACATTTGGCATGTGATGGAGATTATGGCTCCTGAAAAAACCATTTGGATCCTAAATATTTTGGGTTGTTGTTTTTTTGGTCTGGTGCCCTGTAAATGAAAGTGGAGAGAGGCAGGCTCATTGAAATGTTTGCAATGAACAATGTGGTCATTGGAGGTACACTTTTTCCTCATCTGAACATCTGCAAACTGACCTATTGCTCAGCAAGCAATCACGACCACAACCAGATTGAGCATCTTATGATCAATGGATTTATGGCAGTGCTTTCTCCTGGATGTCAGAGTAAAACAAGGGGCAGATGTCAACAGCGACCATCATCTTGTCAGGGCTCATACAGCAAGCTAAGCAGTGCTTTGACATAAGCAAATTAAAAGATGCAAGAATCAGAAATGCCTTTACTATCCACCTGAAGAGCAGATTCCAGGCACTAGGTGACACTTGCAGAAGCAAAAAATAATGCAACAATGAATGGAGAGCAAGGCAGTGTGTACAAGATCACAAAGCACATTTGAGGGAAGTACATCAGCAACCATCCCATTAAGAATTAGAGTGGAAAAACTGCTTTCTACCGAAGCTGAGCAAGCTGGGTGAGGGTGGCACTGCTGCTGAACAGACCAGCACCAACAGAAGAGGCCAAGATACTCAAGGCAGAATTAGATCTTCATGTCATCACAACACCACAGACTAGACAAGAGATAATTACTGCCTTAAGTCTCTTAAGAATGGTAAAGCTGCAAGTCCTGGCAACCTGAATTCGAGTCCAGTGTTTCAGTGTTTTCTGCTATATGGGAGAAGAACTGTGTTCCTGATTATTGGAAGATGGGCACTATTGTAAAGATACCAAAGAAAGCTTCTCAACAGGATTGCAACAACTTTTTTGGCATCACCCTCCTCTCCATACCTGGCAAGATCCTGGCCAAGATTATGTTTTTAATCTCTGAAACAGTAGACCTCAGGCTCCGGAAAGATCAAGCTGAATTCCACAAAGGCAAGGGATATGCTGATTATATCTTTGTCATTTATAACATTACTGAGCAGTGCACAGAGTGGCAGCACAACATGTACATAAACTTCACTGATTTTTAAAAGGCCTCTGATAGTGTACACAGCGAGCATATGGAAGATCCTCCAGGCATATGGCATACCTCAGAGCTATTACCAACATTTCACTTACACTGTTGGCGGCAGCAGCAGCAGCATCACTTTTGAAGTGAAAACTCCATCCAGGAAGGGTGTGTCATGTCCTCACTGCTCTTCAACCTGGTTATTAACTGGATTCTACAATGCACCACCAAAGATCACAGGCAAGATCTAGATTACGCTGATGACATAGCCCTGATCTTTCATACCCACAAAGACAACAAATTTGCAGAGCAGATCAGTCAAAACATCAGCAGTAAGGAAATAGCAGTCATGGCATTCATCTCCCATCCAAGCCCTGTCAAGATCAAAGAAGAGCTCATCTACAGTTGTGCTTGGAAGTTTGTGAACCCTTTAGAATTTTCTATATTTCTGCATAAATATGACCTAAAACATCAGATTTTCACACAAGTCCT
>JAQMYM010000006.1:1691355-1706128 GCA_030014255.1 Parauchenoglanis ngamensis
TGATGATGTTTTGGGTCATATTTATGCAGAAATATAGAAAATTCTAAAGGGTTCACAAACTTTCAAGCACAACTGTATATGGACCAGATCACTTAACTGAGCAGCATCATGAAAACTGATGGAGGAACAATCATGACATAGAAAATCACCTTTAACAAATCAAGACATGCCTTTAGAAACCTGAACAATGTGGGGTTTTCATCCCAGTATAATAACCACACCACTGAATCTGAAACTCTGGAAGAGCTTTCTCTTTCTCTTGTACAGAGCCAAATGCTGGTAGATGACTGAGCAGGATCTGACAAATCTGTCATCATTTCACACCAAGAACCTTAGGGGCGGATACTGCCGATCTTGTCCTTGACACTTGTCTTGACACTATCTCCAACAGACACCTCCTACAGTGGTCTAAAATGGACAGCATGGGCACAATATCAGTTGTTCTTTTTCTGGGGAAGAATGATTGTACATGATGAATGATTTTTCAGGTTTTGCCTGAAAAAACAGAAGCAATGTGACCATCAAAGTCTCCAGACGAACTATGGAAGATTCTCCAAGATGCTCAGAAAAATGTGCCAGACAAGTTCCTTATTCATTTGTACAAAGTGTACCAAAGAAGCCTTTACAGATGTATTTTAAAGTTGAAGGGTTTTTGCACAATTTTCACTTTTTTTTTGTTTTCTTACTGCTTTTTGCACAGTATTATATAATCCCACAATACGTATGCAAGTCACTGAACATCACACAAGACGTCATTTGTAATTTCTGTGTAGTTGCATTTATAACATGCAGTCAACATGCAGCCAAAGTCATTACCTTACATTTTCCCTTTGTTCTCCTCACAGACGCAGCCTGTTCCTAACCCCATATCGTACTTTTTGCACCACTCCCCTTGGTGGTTCCATCGTTTTGAGACTATAAGTAATCACTTTATTGAGCTTGTAGTGCCTTTCTTTACCTTCATGGGCCGACGCATGTGCATGATAAATGGAGCCCTGCAAATCCTCTTCCAGGTGAGGAACATATAAATATTAGGAAATATATAAAAACATGTGCGCACACACCTAGGAGTCAGATTTCAGCCTTTAATTTTAAGAAATATAAAATTAATCTGTGGTCTGATTAATACAATATATGGACAGTGATGATTATAAAAATAATAATAATTATTATTATTTTTTTTATAATAATAATTATTATTATCATTATTAACAACAACCAGTGCAACAAGGTTTTTGCAGTGGTTGATTGAGCTTGGTGGTCATGTGCTTGAGAAATGGTATGAACATACAGTGGTGCTTGAAAGTTTTGTGAATCCTAGATTTCTGCATAAATCTAAAACATCAGTTTTTCACACAAGTCCTAGAAGTAGATAAAGAGAACCTAATTAAACAAACAAGATAAATATATTATATTTGGTCATTTATTTATTGAGGAAAATGATCCATTATTATGTATCTGTGAGTGGCAAAGGTATTAGGATTAGGAGTTAATTTGAAAATGAAATTGAGTCATGTGTTGACTCCATCCATCAGTGGGATGATCATCAGGTGTGAGTGGGCACCCTGTTATATTTAAAGAGCAGGGATCTATCAAAGTCTAATCTTCACAACACATTTGTGGATGTGTATTATGGCATGAGCAAAGAAGATTTCTGAGGAGCTCAGAAAAAATATTTGATTCTCATCAGGCTGGAAAAGATAAAACAATCTCTTAAGAGTTTGGACTCCACCAATCCACAGACAGACATCTGGAAAAAATTCAAGATCATTTTTACCCTCTCCAGGAGTGGTCGGCCAACAAAGATCACAAAGTATGCAACAGTCCACAAGGTCATAAAGGAACCCAGTGTAACTTTTAACCAACTAAAGCCCTTTATCGCACTGGCTAATGTTCATGTTCATGGTAATGGAGCTTTTTGTTTTAAATGAGCAGCGTTTGGAGAAAGGAAAACACTGCATGCCAACATCATAAACTTATCCCATCTGTGAAACATCGAGGTGGAAGCATCATGGTTTGGGCCGGTTTTCCTGCATCTGGGCCAGGACAGCTTGCCAATGGAGCAATGAATTCTGAATTATACCGGGGAATTCTAAAAGAAAATGTCTGGGTATCTGCCTGTGAACTGAATCTTATGAGAAAATGGATTATGCAGCAAGACACAGCTCCTTCTACCAAAGAATGGAAGAAGAATAAAGTTAATGTTTTGAAATGGCTAATTCAAAGTCCTGACCATAAGCCAATAGAAATGTTGTGCAAGCAGTTAATGTGAGGAAAACCACCAACATCCCAGAGTTGAAGATGTTCTGTAAAGAGGAAAGGGCTAAAATTCCTCCAAGCCAATGTGCAGGACTGATCAACAGTTTCCAGAAATGCTTAGTTGCAGTCATTGCTGCACGAGAGGGTTTGAAATCAAAGTATCATTTACTTTTGCCACTCACAGATATGTAATATTGGGTCATTTTCCACAATAAATAAATGAACAAGACTTGTCTCAGCTGAGTGAAGTGCTTATGATGGGCTATACTGTTTCAGGAGATCAGCAAAATAAACTTTTGGTGTTAAACCAGTCAGTGTTATAAACATCTTGAGCAGGACTTTGTGGAACGTAATAGATAGATAGCCAATGTAGCTTGTATAAGAATGATGCAATGTGCTGACTTACTTTTCCTGGTAAAAACACTGGCTCCTACATTCTTAACAAGCTGAAACTTCCTTAAATTTGGACAATCAACAACACAAAGTTCGATCAAAGAGTTTTATAAGTTTGCACTAGTTTTTCACAGTCAAGTAGGTATTTCTTATTTTGAATATTTTATTTACTTAAACTTGCTGTATTTGTTTGTGCATGTATTTGTTTTGTAGGTAGTTCTAATAATCAGTGGGAATCTTAGTTTCCTGAACTGGCTAACTATAGTACCAAGTTTAGCTTGTTTTGATGATGCAGCATTGGCGTTTCTGTTTTGGCCTATTCGACGAACTTATCAGACCTTACTGAAGATGCAGAATGAGGAAGAAGCAGGACAAACAGCCACTAAAGGTGTGTAAGTTTACAATGTCTGTTTTTGCAAGCTTTGGGATGATTTATTTTTTATTTAATGTGTTATTTATTTGTTTGTTTAGCCAGTGGGCCTTGAGGGTACATGCAACCATACACGATGTTAAATTGCCAAGTTTTAACTTTTACATAGAAAACTTTATAGTTTTTTCTGTTTTTGTCCCTAAGGCATGCTCATTAGGCATGTGGTTAATGTGGCTTTTGGAATTTTAATTGCGTATCTGAGTGTTCCTGTGGTGATCAACCTCCTAAGCCCTAGACAGGTGATGAATACCTCTTTTGACCCTCTCCGCATTGTCAACACTTATGGGGCTTTTGGCAGGTGAAGATCATTTACTTGTATTTGGATTTTTATAATCTGAGTTTAATAGATTAAAATTCCTAGATGATTACATTTTTGTTTTGTTTACTGTAATAGTCAAAACTGTAATGAAACTGTAATTTTCGCTAAGATAAAGCCAGTGGCATATTGTTTTTGGAGAACATGTTATCAGTTGCCACTTTAACTTACTGCCTAATTTTATCACTCTGCTACTTATTCTCAGCACATATTGGTACATCATAAGAGCTGTGTAAAATCAGCTTTTAGTCAAAGATACCCTTCATTCTTACAGCCAAGTCACCAGATTTGTCATATGATGGCAGACATTGTTAATTATTTGTCACTCTGTAGTATTACTAAGGAGAGAACAGAGGTGGTGTTCCAGGGCACACTTAATGTTACACACTCTGGTGAAGGTGTTGTATGGGAGGAGTATGAGTTCCTGTGCAAACCTGGAGCTCTAGATAGAAGACCTTGCCTCATTTCCCCTTATCACTACAGACTGGACTGGCTGATGTGGTTTGCAGCCTTCCAAGTAAGGGAGACGTTCACTAAATATGTGTGAAAATTGAATGATGTTTTGTCATTTTTCTTGAAAGCTTCACTGTTTTTATATTGTTGTTTTTCCACTAGACCTATGAGCAGAACGAATGGATCATTCAGATAGCAGGCAGGCTCCTTGCAAATGACTCCACAGTGCTCTCATTAATGGACCACAATCCATTTCAGGGCAAAGACAAACCTTTGTAAGACCCAGTACACATTCAATATCTATTTTAACCAACATGTAGCATCTACAAAGTATCAAGTGCGTTTGAAAAAAGGATTTTTTTTATCTTTCTTTTAGTAAAGCGCACTTCTCAGTGCATAAACCGTGTAAGGCGTGTAAACAGTTTACTATCTTAAGTTCTAGGGCCTGTGTTGCCCTCAGCTCTGCCTGCTTAATCTCTCTCCGAGCACCAACTGAAAGCAATAAAGCACAGATGAGCATAAATAATTCTTTATCTGCTAGTTCAACCCGCCCTGTCTCTCCTTCCACAGTTAATGCTCAAATACAATTCTGCTGTCACAGTGCTACTGGGGGAAGAACATTTTAATGTGTGGGTGTGCGCTCATCTTCACTAAACTATTTAATCTGACTTTTGGGAGCCCTTAGAATGTTACTGGGTTGTCCTAAGCAGAATGACTCATTTGTCCTCAGCAGCCTTACAGGTGTAGTTGAGATGGTATAAACGTTTGCGTTTGTCTGTGTTATCACCACAGTATATATCTTTTAACTCTCCTGCATGTCAAATGTATATACTTTGAATACATATGTGCCTAACTGCTGTTAATATTTACTTCGTTTTAGTTAAAAAGGTTTCATTGATTATTTGGAATATTTCTTTATCCAGTAATACTTAATAAACAACACAAAAGTATAGTTGAGTGCAAATATTTGAATCCCCCATGATCTCTTAGTGAAAAAAGTAAATATGCCTCTATTTTTAAATGAATGTATAAAGGAAGTTTAAAAAAAAATCATATTCTGCAACAAGAAATATAAGACTGCATTATCAATATAAAAAAATCTTGAAAAAAGTGTTACCTGGTGAGAATCATCATGTTACTTGCCGGTTCAACCTTCTTCCTTTCCGTCCAGAGCTGAGCCTCGACCACGCTCCCGTTGCCACACTCCTCCGAATGCACTCTTGTAAAAAAAAAATTATAATAGAGTAAATAATCCACTTCATACATGTTCATATGGCTGGGTAATTTTGACATTTAGTAGTATGGATTTGGAATGTAATCATGATGAAACACATACACAACCAGTGACACCATTTTCTTCACTAGCTGAAACTTCATTCACAATGGTACGGTCATGGGCAAATATTTCCTGGGGTCTCCTGGCAGCTGCTGGGCCCTAAGCAGCCACTCATGTCACTTACTAGGTAGAGCCAGCCCTGTTTCAGGCTGCACAGCAATCCCATCACTAAACATCACATTTATTTTTACCCAAAAGTCTTACAAACCGGACTTTTAACCTTTGCATTCCTCCTCAACACTAAAATGCATACTCTTTGATCCTTGTAGGTGGATACGAGGAGAGCACTTCAGATACAAGTTTACCAAATCTGGCAGTGCTTCTGCAGCCAAGGGGAACTGGTGGGTCAGAAAGCGCATTGGGCCTTACTTCCCCCCAGTCAATTTGGAAGGCCTCAGAAGGTACTTTAGATCAAGAAATTGGCCGCAACCGGATATCGACTGAAGAGTTCATGCTAACATAAGCACCTTGAAAATTCAGGCAACTGTCTAAGCATGTGTTAAAAGTAACTCTAAGGACACTGCACATAGGTGCAGAAAATATAACTATATTCCTTCCAATATGTTTAAGTTCAAATGATATATGTAACACAATATTAAATTCAAAATAAACAAAGAAATTAATGATTATACCATGATTACATGTTGTGGTATATGCAAATGTGTGATTTCTTCACAATACCTTAACATTTTTGTGAACTGTTTACTGGATCTTTTTATTTTTGACACACTTGTGCAGAACACAAATTTGTTGTTAAACTGTAATGATGCATTAAGATGGGAATTCACTCTACAGCCGCATTCATGTTGCATTCTTGGGATCACAGCTGTCCTGAGTATATGCCTTAGACTTGCTATAAGCATGCCATTCCCAGATTTTCTCAGCAAAACGGTCGCATGCTAAGCCCTAATTGAGTGTTCCTTACAGATGTATTGGATGCCACCAATTTCCTACAAACCAGGCCACTAATAGAAATATAAAGTGGGCCCATGCATCTTACTGAAAGTCTTCTTTTGACAGACTTTTTCACCAGTTCATAGCATGGTGCTTTAGTAGATCAATTACTGCTTTAGTTGTAATTATCTGTTTAGTCCGTAACCTGCAAAACACATTGAGACATAACTTTACATCATTTAAGCATCCTGTCTATCCATCATATCTTAATTTTCAGATATGTTAGTATCCAGGCTTAGTAGCCACCATGTCTGTCCTGTCTTATGGGAAACATAGGGGCTGTAAGATCAAAATCATTTTCTACCACTATAATTTAGAATGCACACCACACTTTCCAGATTTTTATTTGTAAAACGTTTTGAAAACCATGCATCATTTTCTTTCACACTTCACAATTATCCACATTTTCTTTCCACTTCACAATTACAGCTACTTTGTGTTGGTTGATGACATAAAATCCCAATAAAATACATTTAAGATTATGGTTGTAACATGACTAAATGTGGAAAAGTTCAGGAGGTATGAATACTTTTTCAAGGCACTATATTTCTGCACAAATATGACCTAAAACATCACATTTTCGCACAAGTTCTAAAAGTAGATAAAGAACCCAGTAAAACAAATGACAGTAATATACTTGATCATTTATTTATTGAGGAAAGTGATACAATATTACATATCTGAGTGGCAAAAGTATGTGAACCATGGCAGTTAATTTGAAGGTGAGATTAGAGTCAGATGTTTTCAATCAAAGGGATGATGATCAGGTGTGAGTGGGTGCCATGTTTTATTTAAAGAACAGGAATTTATCCACATTAGTGGATGTGTATTATGGCGTGAGCAAAGGAAGATAAAAAAAACTGATGCTCATCAGGCTGGAAAAGTTATCTCAGATACAAGGAATACAAGGAACTGATGGTGACTTAAAGGAACTTTTAAGCAACTATAGGCCTCTCATATTGGCTAAGGTTAATGTCCATGAGTTCACCATCAGGAGAACACTGAATATCAATGCATGGCAGAGTTGCAAGGAGAAAGCCACTGCTCTCCCTGGGACATAAAATGGCCAGCCACTCTATCATTAACAACCCTGAGGTGAACATGTGAAAGTGGGTGGTGACCGCATCTAAACATCCCTGTTTACCAAAACACTCTCTGCCCAAGAACAGGCCTGCAGCCTTCGCTACTTGAGGTACCAGCAAATAACCCGCAGCTTTTGATATAAGTAGGTGAGGAAGATTATAAAATACCAGAAATTCGCTCAAGTAGTGCAGCACATGACTGTTTAGTGCTTTATAGGCCAACAGTAGTTTTTTATAATAGGTGTTAAATTTGATTGGGAGCCAATGCAGTGTGGAAAAGATAGGGGTGATGTAATCAAATCTTCTGGTTCTACTAAGGACTCCGCATTCTGGACTGAAGCTCGTTTATGCACCTACTGGAACCTCCAGACAATAAGTGAGGCATTACTATAATAATAATAATATTTAATAATCTAACATAGAAGTAACAAAAGTATGAACTATATTTCAGCATTGTGCAGTGACATCATCTTTAATCTTAATCTTAGCAATATTTCTGAGATGAAAGAAGGCTATCCTAGTCACATGATGCGCTTCAAATGAAAGACTGGAGTCAATAACCACGCCAAGGTCTTTAACTGCTGCACATGAAACAAAGGCCATCCAGAGTTACCATGTAATCAGACAGCTGTTACATCCCAGTCAATGGTTGGGAAGAAAGCAGTGATTAGAAAGGGGAAAAGGGGAATTTGCCCGCATAAGAAGATGTGGGAACAAACAGACACAAGAGAGCTGTCTCAGCAAAAAATGCATAACGTGTTTACTAATGTTGACATACAAAGTAAGACCAAGTTCAGGAAACAACCAGTGATTAATTTCATGGCGGACCCAGGACAAAATAATAAACAAAGCCTCTATATAAATAAATAATAAAGCCTTTGTTTAAGGTGTTGCTAACCCCTAAAAGAAAAGGCAAACAAAAACAGCAGACTTCCTCAGTCCTTAGCCATAAACAAAGACAAACTTCCACTTCCAACAAAAATGGTGGCCACGCCCCTACAACCAGTGAACAGGGAACATAGGGTACTATATACATACAAGGTGACATCTATTTACAGTACACAACAAACACATCCAGAGAGGGGTTGAATAGTGTTGTAGTCAGTGTAACAAGGCAGTAGGTGGAAGGCATCAAAGATAATAAATAGGCATACAAACAGCAACATCCAAGAGAGGCATCTAAGAACATTGTACACAGAGGTAGCAACCAAGCTCCCCCCTCCACTCCCCCAAGTCTAGTCTATCAAGGAGAATAGTATCATCAATGGTACCAAAATCTGCACTAAGGTCAAACAACACAAGCATGGAGACACAACCCTGATCAGAGGCCAGTAGTAGGTCATTTCCCACTTAAATCGGTGCTGCCTAAGCACTGACTGATACATTTCATGAACATTATTCCTATATACGTAACTAGGAACCTGGAGAAAAAGGAGAGGTTGGATATTGTCATAGTTGGACAGCAGACTGGGGCTGAGGTCAGGTTTTTTTAATCAGGGGTTTGATAACTTCTAGTTTAAAGAATTGAGGTATAGCTAAGAGAGGAATTAAATATTTTTAGAAGTGGGCAGGTCACTTCTGTTTGAGTAAACATATAGGTAAGGGCTCTATTAGACAAGCTCTAGGAGGCGTGTCGCCATCTGTAATCACCTGAATCTAATGACACTTATAGTCTGCATGAATATACAGATCATTGCACCCATAGCCCACAGTGTCACTATTTGTATGCAGAATGAGATATGACTTGATGGTTGTGTTATCAGGATAAAGAGGATTGTTTTGTTTGCATCGCGCAATTCCTGCAGATTTTTCAAGCGAACTTTCTGCTTGTTACAACATCCAAATAGTGTTCTATTGGATTCAGATCCTGGTAAGGCCACTGAAGAACAATGAATTCATGTCAACTTGATGAAACCAGTTTGAAAAGACTTTGTGATTATGGTGCATCATCATGCTGAAAGTAGCCATTAGAAGATGGGTAAATTGTGGCCATGTAGGGATGCACATTGTCAGCAACAATACTTATTTTTATTATTTTTTTTTTAATATTATTATTAACATATGATTGATTGGTATTAATGGACCCAAAATATACAGAGAAAATTCTCCACACCATTACACGATCTCCACCAGCCTGGACTGTTGACCCAAGGCAGATTATGTCCCTAGATTGATGCCATTGGTGCCAAATTCTAACTCTACTCTCCCTAATTCTGACTCTAAATTCAGAAACTGATATTCAGACCAGGCTACATTTTTCCAGTCTTCAACTGTCCAGTTTCTCCCTTATTTTGGTGGTTGATGTCAATATTACCTGAATATTACACTTTACTATATTAATAAAGTGTTCCATGAGGGCAAAAGAGTGGATCTAGTTAACATACAAATTCTAGCAAAACTACCATGTCAACATTAGGGTAGGTGCATAAAGAAGTTTTATACTGTAATGGGGAAAAGAAAATTCATCCTCCTTCAGTTCTATGATTTATCAGGGCATTAATAACAATTCAGTGGTCCTCACCAACATCTATAAACAAACAATTCAATTCAATTCAAATTTATTTGTATAGCACTTTTAACAACAGACATTGTCACAAAGCAGCTTCACAAAAGTATATATACAAGTACGCTCAGGTGACAAAAACAACAAAAAACACAACAGATTTAAATATGAAATCATTTTGTCCCAAAAAGTAAGATGACATTCAGAAACCAGCTGGAAAATTTTAAGTACACCTTTCTTACTTCCACAGCAATTAAGCAGCTAGGTGTTAGTAATGAAATGCACATTAGTTAATAATCAAGAACTGTGACTACCTCTATAAAACCATAACTTTTGGCAATTTGATGTTCTGGTGCACTCAGGTGTTCCAGGTGTGTCTACATAAAGCCAAGAAGAAAGGACATCTGCCAAGTCCTCAGAGAAGCAATTGTTGCTGGACATGAAGGGTTCCCATATCTGGGAAGGGTTATATGTCCATTTCCATACCCACCATTCTACAGTGAGAAGGATTGTTTACAAATAGAAAGTCTTCAAGGCAGTTGCCAGTCTTCCCAGTAAATTCAATGGTGGTTGAGAGGTGATGATTTGGAATGGTTTTGCAGCCTCAGGTCCTAGGAAACAGTCATTGAGACAATGAACTATGGACAATTCAATTTTCAGTTTTATTTGTATAGCGCTTTTAACAACAGACATTGTCACAAAGCAGCTTCACAGAAGTATATAGATACTGAATATAAACTTATGATAAATGTATCTATAAATATATCCCTAATGAGCAAACTTGTGGCAACGGCGACAAGGAAAAACTCCCTGAGATTACAAAAGGAAGAAACCTTGAGAGGAACCAGACTCAAATGGGATCCCATACTCATTTCGGTCGCACTGGATAGTGCAATTACAACTTAACACACTTTTGTAATAGGGTCAAATTTTGAGTGCAAGACTGTTCGTGGTGATGAACATTGTATGCCATTGTAGCAGAGCTTATCTTGTCAACAGCAGTCCAACGCCATCTTCACAGTTCTAGTTGTATGTTGAGGCAGTTCATATGGTCCAGTATATCTCCAGTGTTGATGTGGCCGTCTCCAGAGCCTCAACTAGCTGATGTTTGACATGTTCACAGTGATCACAAATCCTTATTAGTGCTAAGCATTATTTCAGTGTTGACACCTGTTTTCATCTATATTTTTGACAATGCAATATACAAAATGGGATACATATGACAACAGTCAGCAATTCAATATACACATATCAGTCATAAAAATAAAGCCACTGACAGGTGAAGTGAATAACATTCATTATCTTGTTACAATGGCATCTGTCAAGGGGTGGGATTGGCAGCAAGCAAACAGTTCTCTAAGTTGATGTGTTGTAAGTAGGAAAAATGGACAAGCAAAAGGATCTTAACGACTTTGATGATGGCCAAATAGTGATGGCTAGATAACCGGGTCAGAGCATGTCCAAAATAACAGGCCTTGTGGAGTGTTCGCAGTATGCAGAAGCTAGCCTGTCTGGTCTGATCCCACAGAAGAGCTACTGTAGCGCAAATTCCTGAAAAAGTTCATACTGGCTATGATGGAAAGGTGTCAGAACACAGTGCATTGCAGCTTACTGCATATGGGGCTGCATAGCTGCAGATCAGTTAAAGAGACCATTCTGACCTCTGTCCACCATCGAAACTGCTTTCAGTGAGCACATGAGCATCAGAACTGGACCATGGAGCAATGGAAGAAGGAGGCCTGGTCTGATGAATTACATTTTCTTTTACATCATGTGGATGGCTGGGTGTGTCTGCATCACTTACCTGAGGAAGAGATGGCACCAGGATGCACTATGGGAACAGTGCGAGCCGGTGGCAGCAGTGTGATACTCTGGGCATTGTGGATGTTAATTTGACACATACCACCTACGTGTGTCAACATTGTTGTAGACTAAGTACACTCCTTCATGTCTACGGTATTCCCTAATAGCAGTGGCCTCTTTCAGCAGGATAAACATTGTTCAGGAATGGTTAGAGGAACATGACAAAGAGTTCCAGGTGTTGACTTCGCTTCCAAATTCCCCAGATCTCATTCCGATCGAGCATCTGTGGGATGTACGGGACAAACAGATCCATGGAGGCACCACATCACAAGTTACAGGATTTTACAGGGTCTGATTCTAACGTCTTGGCGCTAGTTACCACCACACACCTTCGGAGGACTTGTGGAGTCCATGTGACAGGTCAGAGCTATTTTGGTGGTTCAAGAGCGACCTACACATTATTTGGCATGTGGTTTTAATGTTATGGCTAATCAATGTGAATGTATTGGAATTAATGGAACAAAATAAGCTCATTATCAAATCTACCTAACGTATACCACTGCCAAGTTTCAGCTGAAGCTGTTGTAAAGACAGTCAATGTTTCATTCCGTGAGACACGTTTTAAACCAAAGAATTGCTCATGTCTTCTGCTTTCAGTGGACACATTTTAACACGGCCATGGCCCAGTTTTCTTGACAAATTAACGTCATAAAAGATCATTGGCACGTAACGTTTGACAAAACTCCTTTATCATCATCCAGTGACCTGTTAACATCACTTCAATCTGTGTTTTCAGAGCAAAAACTTTTAGAATGGCCAACAACTACCTCCATGCCGTAACATTAGTTAGTTTGGCTGGACCATGAAGGAGACATCACTTAAAATCAAAAGCTTGTAGCCTATTTGTGAGGATCCTATAAACATGGGTTAAATGAAAGCCTACTTGCACTATTAGGGTCTGAACTTATTGGCAAGGCTCTTTGACTTCACAGCCGTTGCAGCACAAACCAAGTCAGATTAGTATCAATATTCAAAAATAAATGTCACATGATTCACAACTGTATTTAGTGATTCACAAATTAGTAACGCTGCTACCTTCATTTACAAACTGACCAAACTGCATTTACAAACTGCTCTCCATTTGTGAACATCCCTGCATTTGTTTGTGGATTTTTGAGAATTTTGCGCTTCGATTCACAAATGAATTTTTTTCCCCAAAGACCAATCTCCGCAGCTTATCAGATGTCTCTTACAATTTCAGCCATTCACATAAAGATGGGATTCAAAGGTATTATTGAATGTGACCACATCTGTGCCTTTGACCTTCTAGCAGAAGTGATGTAGGCAGTAACGAAATTTGAGCAAAAGTGGACAGCTGGACACCTTGGATACGCATGATAAACACAGGTGTAAACAGCAATGTGCCTCAGCAATCCATTTTTGACTTGAATGCTCAAGATGCATTTTAAAACCATGTGTAAACAGGGCCTGAATGTGGCACGAATTTGCGTCTTTTCTTTTAACAATACTTGTAATGTTATTTATCTCAATCTGATCAGCTTCTTATCAGTTTAGTGAGCTATTATGCTGGTGTTAGCTACAAACAGGAGGGTGCTAATATACTGTTAAAGTTTTATTTGGACATTTCCTAAATGAGAATGCCCAGCTAACAAAATGACATCCTTACAACAGCCCCTGAATGTCCTCAAAAGTCATAATAACCTTTATAATTAACGTTATTTTGTAGGGTCCTGGGAATGGTACAGAGAAAAAATTTTTCCGACATCCTCGCCAACTTCTTTACAATGTTGTAAAGACCAAAGAATGGTTAAAGAAGAATAAAGCTAATGTTTGGGAATGGCCAAGTCAAAGTCCTGACCTTAATCCAATAGAAAGGACCTGAAGAAAGCAGTTGATGTGGAAAAACCCACCAACATCCCAGAGTTAAAGTTGTTCTATACCAGTGGGTTGATACCAGTGATCTTGACACCCTTCTTTCCGGATCTGCCTGCTCCATCCTGATGTCGTACTTCTGGTTGGCATCATCACTTGAAAACCACTTTCTCCTGTTGAGGATGACAACATATGAACTGCCTCAGCAAACACCTAGAACTGTGAAGATGGTGTTGGACTGCTGTTGATATGAGCGGTTCTGTTCTGGTCAGAATCAGAATCAGAAGCCTTTATTGTCGTTATACCGGATCAGAGAATGCAGAGAATGCAAGGTCATATTTATGCAGAATTATAGGAAACTCTAAAGGGTTCACAAACTTTCAAGAACCACTGACTGCAGAAAGAGAGCAATTTGAGTTCTGAGGAGCTGAATGTCACACTGCAGGGTGGTTATATCCAACAATAGTGAGAACACTGCTATTGAAAGTCATGTCAATTCCTCTGCATCTTTTACTATGTCGCAGTGCATGAGTGGAATAGGTGTTATGACCCATGGAAGAATGCACATAATTAATTCTTGTAACTGTTCACAGTGTTAAGCTGTTCAATATAAAAACATGTGAATACCTTCTGAGATAATCCACTTCACTTCACTTCAAATCTGGTGAGGCAAATGGCATGAGGGGCACCATGGGGAAATTGCACGAGGGGCATTGTGGGGCAATGGCACGAGGGGCACCGTGGGGAAATGGCACGAGGAGCATTGTGGGGAAAGGGCATGAGGGGCACCGTGGGGCAATGGCACGAGGGGCACTGTGCTGAAATGGCACGAGGAGCCAGGTGCAGAGCTGGAACACAGCTGACAGAAAAATTAACATTAGCCTACTTTACTTACATATCAGGTTATCCTTTAAAATCTAAATAAAATGTTAAAAACTATATATTTATTGTGTAGCCATCAGTTATAATAAATCCAAACTAGTATTTTACAGGAAATTCGCCAACAATCCATCTTACCACTAACATACCTGTCAAAAAATACATTTAGGTAACTAGCATTAGCATCACCTATTAGCTAACCTGTAGATGGCCTCCTTCAAGTTACCACAAACGCTCGCGCTCTCTCTTTCACACACACACAATATTTAATGACAAATAATATAAAAACTTCTGGTGAGGCAAACTTAATATTAACCCACTTTATTCTCGATAACTTACATTCCTTTCTCAGACATGTTAAAACCACTGTGGGAAACTTATTTTAAGCAGGATAGCTTGTGTTTTGTAGGGTTAGCCGTGGCCTAAAGGCTAGAGAAGTGGGTTTGGGACTGAAGGATCACTGGTTTGATTC